>JACEGR010006930.1:0-55081 GCA_014170235.1 Listronotus bonariensis
TCAACCCATGGAGGCATGTTTCGATAGAAGATTTTTAACGTTGTGTTTGGCCATTTTTTTAGAGCATCTAAATCTAAAAAATAGAGAATTATTGCTCAGTGCAATAAGGCCATGCACTAATAATACCGGCCTTATTTTGACATCTGAGCTTGCGCAGATGCATGGTGGGACAAGGACTCCCTTAATAAGGATAGTGCCTGGCTTTATTTATGTCGGTTTTGGGTCGTGCCTTATTTTGGTCTTATTTTAACTTCGGAACTGTTCGTATAACCGACCACAAAATCTAAAAGTTTTTAGTAAGTTAGCAGTAAAAATACTTAAATACCTTGCTTTTTCAAATGTATTTCTGTAATTTTGTGAAACAAAACCCTACAACACAAAACAATAAAGAAAAACCACTAAAATTTGTTTTTCCTTTTTTAAGTTAATGGTACTGACAACATGATTTGCAATAACTCTATATAATTATGAGTACAAGCACTATTTAAATAAGGCCGGTATTAATAATACCCGAGCTTAATAAGGCAACTTGCAATAATTCTTTAATTGATTTTTAAAAAGCATTTAGTGAAACTAGTAATATTTTAAATAAAATTTAAAAATTAATAATATAATGTGTTGTGTTATTATAAACGTGTTAATGTAGAATTTTAAGATAAATCAATGAATATAAACACTATGTTATTATACAGGGCGTCTCACCGGGAACTGCTGCGATCGATTTCTCAAAAAGGAGGGTTTGAAATTTTTTTAATATTTGCTAACATTATAAAGTTAGTGGGGGACAGCCAAGTAAAATATTTCGACAGTTCTACCAGTTCCGGCTGTACCGGAAGTTAATGTTAACTTCCTTATTTTAAAAGTCTAAACATAATTTATAGGTAGTCTTCTATACCTAAAGTTCTATACCTAAGTCCAATCGTTTTTGAGTTATTTTAAATTTTATGTTAAAAATGACGCTTGCAAGCCATTACATAAGAATCAATTTTTTCTAAACAAAAGTCTTTAATATGAGTTGTGATTGAATTCGTCATAAAAAAAGAACTTTTTAAGTAGACTGAATTGATACTTTGCTTTTAATAATATATGAGTGGTCAATAATATTCGTTAAAAATTATAACGATAAAAAGCTATTTTTTAAAATGGAAACCCATCTTTTTTACCTTATCCTATTAAGCATCAAAAATAAAGGTAAGTTTATACAAGAATGTATATTTGAAAAAATCTATAGTTTTCGAAATATTAACAATTTAATATGTATATATATATTAATAAAAGGTAAAGTTCTTTGGGCATAGGTAAAAAGTGCGCCATCTAGCTGTATATGGCAAAAGTTAAAAATGCAACATACTGTTATGCCAACAAACCATATGGAAACTGGCCGCCCATCAGTCTGCCAGTCAGTTACCTACCACCTTTAACCTCTCGATGCTATGGCTGGTTGTTTTTAAATTTCTTGGTGTGATGGCACCGCTGTCTGTATTTATTAGTTCTGGGATACAGAAAGAATATTTACAGTCAGTCGGGGCGTCATCAAGGCGTCTAGCGACCTGAAGCGGTTTGACAAGTCTTAACGAAGACGAAACACGTGTCACCGTCTTGGTCGGGCCCGGGGTATTCCATTTTCTTTTGGAGACTCCGTAATTTTTAAACAACCAACCATAGTAGCCGAATTCTTACAGGGTATTTTTTATTTATTTATGTTTACAGTCATTGATGAGCCATATGCCCAAAGAAATTTAACTTTTATTAATGTATTTATAGCAAGGCTCAAGAACCATTCACTTTTATATTATATCGCAGTTTGGGTGAAAAATACTGCTTTCTATATGATGTTTATCATATATTCAGTCACTGCTGTACGCCACCTACCTGGATTTGGCAAAACTACTCATCCGAATTCTGCAAACCCGCAGACTGATGGGCGGCCAGTTTCCTTATGGTTTGTTGGCATAACAGTATGTTGCATACTTAACTTTTGCCATATACAACTAGATGGCGCACTTATACCTACCATCTTTAACCTCTCGATGCCATGGCTGGTTGTTTTTAAATTTCTTGGTGAGATGGCACCGGTTGTCTATATTTGTTAGTTCTGGGATACAGAAAGAATATTTACAGTCAATCGGGGCATCATCAAGGTGTCTATCGACCTGAAGCGGCTATGACAAGTCTTAACGAAGACGAAACACGTGTCGCCGTCTTGGTCGGGCCCGGGGTATTCCATTTTCTTTTGGAGACTCCGTAATTTTTAAACAACCAACCATAGTAGCCGAATTCTTACAGGTTATTATTTATTTATTTATTTTTACATTCATTAATGAGCCATATGCCCAAAGAACTTTACCTCTTTTATTAATATATATATACATATATATATATATATATATATATATATATATATATATATATATATATATATATATATATATATATATATAAATATTACAACAGTAGAGAGTTATTGGGGATTTGTTCTATATAGGCTTTAAAAGTTAAACACTTTTTAAATTTTAAAGCCTATATAGACCGAATCCCCAATAACCCTCTAATGTTGCATCAATTTTCGGTCAAGAAATTTCTAAAATCTTCTTTTATATATATATATATATATATATATATATAAGTCGTACTTAAAAGCATTGTTAGAATAGATAAATTATAAATATTTGAAATAGACATTCTTGTACAAACTCACCCTTATTTTTGATGCTTAATAGGATAAGGTAAAAAAGATGGGGTTTCCATTTAAAAAAATGACTTTTAAGGTTTTTGTCGTTATAATTTTTAACGATTATTTTTGACCACTCTGTATTTATTAAATGCCAAAATAGTTTAGTTGTATGTCCCCGCCGACTATATAATGTTACCAAATTTTCCAAACCCTACTTTTTGAGAAATCGATCGCAGCAGTTGCTGGTGGAACACCCTGTATATAATTAGAAAAAGAAGCTTATAGAGATTTTTAATATAGAAAATAGAAGCACTCGTACTTATAATAAGGGTGTTGATGGTACTTCCGGTTAAACCGGAACTGATTTTGAGATTATGATAATGCAAAATGATGCCATTTCATGCCGTTATTACACCGCAAAATGTTTAATACTTTCTTTTAAAAACTAAGAAAAAGTAATAGGGTAACAACATCTGTGTGCTAATCGATATGATTTTACTACCTTTTACTAACTACACTGTGTGAACAAAAAACTTACTTTCAATTTTTTCAGAAAGAACTCCGATATTTTCGCAATTTCCAAAAATTTTAGGAAAAAAGTACTTTTACTAGCTTCTCTGGTACTATAAGGATCCACAATATAAATATCCATTTTTTTATTTATAATAAAAAAAGCCTTTACAAAAAGTTGTTCAGTTTCTTAAAAAGTTCGAGTTGATATTTTCTTGCAAAAATATAAACGTACCCCTCCGATTAACAAACTTATTGAACTTTAAATATTTCAAAAGAAACTCTTCTGATGATGTCAGATCAAAAATATAGTTTTGCATAGTGTTTTCTATTGTTTTCCGGTATTTTTGAAGGTCCAATATTAATTCTTACAAATCTGTCTTTATTAAAATCAAAATTTGTTACTATATCATAACTCCCTTGCCAATTTCTATCAAGTTGGGGATAAAACATGTACAAAAACTGTGTAACACACTTGTGCATATTGTTATTAAATTCTTCTTTCATATTATTAATTATTCTTAATTGATTTGCAGCAAAGAGGGGTATTAAAAAATATATTTTTATACAAATTATTTTAAAAGCATGTTTTTTTTCAAAAAATGTCTATATGCCCATGTACATATTTTTTAATAAACAAACTCAAATTTTATTGCTAACCGTATTCGAAAATGACAATATCGTCATAGCCCAATAAACTTTTAGGTTATGATTATGATTTTTCTTTTTACGGTTAACTTGTACTTTTGTTTACACTGAATATAAACATTTTTTACTTGCTATGTACAGCCACGTAAAAAGTTTACGAGAAATGACCGAAACAAAGTTTTTAATGAGTACGATGCATACGCCCGCCCGACAAAGATAACTATATTGTTTTAAACCATTGTCCGGGATGTATTCAAACACGGTTAAATACACAACGTACATGACGTCACCGTTTAACAAGAAAATGTAATGTTTTTAAAATGTTTTGAACCGTTTTAACAACAAAAAATGGCTTAAATAACTCTTTTACAATATATAAAGTCATAAACAACTAGAAAAATGAAAATATTAATGGAAAAAAGTATTTTATTAAAATTAATAATTTATTATGACCTAATTTTTATGGGTAAATAGAAAGGTTTTACTTTTTTAGATTTTAAATTACAAAACAAATATTTTCTTATTTGGGTAGATTGAAAGATACGCAATTGAGTAATTGGTGTGTAACATGAAATGGAAATTTTTAAAGCAACAGTTTTAAAGCTAAAGCTGCTTAAATTATTAGTAAAAAAATAGTTTATTTCCTAACTAGTGCTGAGTGCCACTATTCCTCACGCGACTGCAGTTGACCGAACGACTCGTAGTGGAGTTTGGTCAAGCCAAAGTCGATTGATGAGATAAGGTCACGACATTCGTCATATTGGCTGGCGCGGCTGTGACGTCAAGTCGGGCCATTTTCGGCCATGTTTGATTTTAGGCAGATCAGTGGCGTAGAATTAAGGAGAAAACAAAAAGAACTGTATGTTGTAAACAAAATTTATTGGATTATTTTAATAGACATAACTTAAAACAAAAACATAAATGTGGTTTAAATATTGAAAATTAAAAATTATCAAAGCGACGACGAGGTACCTGGCAGAGCAAAACATTTTCCATGGTTCCGTAAGTCAAAAACCATTTTAAAAACTTTGTATACAGGGTGTCCGCTAATGAATGGTACACAGAAAAACCACAGATTCCTTATGCCAAAATATTAAGATTTAACCAAACATTCCTAATATCCAAAAGTTTATAATAAGGAAGATACGGGGGTGTCATAGTAAAAAGAAAAAGTAAATTTATTTTGATCATTGTTCCCCCTTTTTAAATATCTTAGTAAAACGGTATCTAAGGGTTTTTAAACATTAGCTTTTCAGATCGAATATTAATTTTTGTGTGTAGAGTAGAGGGCGATGGGTACACTATTTAAAATTCTCTAAAACTACCCAATTTTGTGTTACTACTCTGTATGTATGTAAACTAGTAAGCTTCTCTATGCTTTCTGCACAAAAAAGGTATTTTAGGCGAAGAACCAATTCTAAAACGGTATTTACCAATCGGTTATGTTGACATTTAAACAATGTATTATACGTCAAAGTTGTCACCAATTATTACCGCGGTTATAATTGGTTGAACGCCTAAAATTGATGTTAGTAACAATCAGTCTTGACAACCGTTAATCACACCGCCAGCTGCCAAAACTGATCACGTTTTAGTTGTTCAGTGCACCCGAAAGTATGTATGTACCTTCAATAACATCGTATTAGCTATAATTACAACTGCGCAGATATAAATAGCTGATATCTAAAAACTCCTGGATACCGAGTTTTATTAAAATGTTTAAAACATATCATAAATTATCGACATGCATGAATAAAAATATTTATATCTCTTTACCACCCCGTATCTTCCTTATCATTAACTTTTGGATATAGGTATGTTTGTTTAAATTCTAAATGGGTATTTTCGCATAAGAAATCTGTGGTTTTTCTGTGTACTATTAATTAGCAGACACTCATCTGTATAATATGTATATAAAAACACGAATGACTGAAAACTATTCGACTAAACACTATCAAAATCTCTAAAATAAAACGAGTCCGAACCAAAAATATGTGAAGTCTCTAAACTAACCAAAAACATTAACAACTGGAAATCCTTGCAAAATATACAACCAAAATAAAAATGGCAAATTTCCACAGTTTTTACCAAACAAAGCTTCGACAAGGCACGACTCTGTCATCAGCTGATAATGCTACCAACTTTGAACAGAACTGCCAACCGAAATCATAATTCTCACACCCTCACGTCCCTGACAAAAGCTATCGCCGGTCTTGCTTATGTCTAAACCCCTTCTCATAAAGAAACTCTGCCTCACGCGACTGCAGTTGACCGAACGACGCGTAGCGGAGTTTGGCCAAGCATTCAAGTGACAATTTCCAAACTAAAATGCGTGCGAAAAAGTGCTGCTTTCCACACGCTAGTAGAAAAAATACTTTTGTCTACTCCCGTACAAAATAATTCACTTTTCCGCACGCATTTTAGTTCTGAAAGTGTCACTTTTCCGCACTAGTGCGGAAAAGTTTAAAAATTTTGAACTAAATACTAGCGAGTCGGAATGATCGATTTTCATGCACTTCATGTTTAAAAGGAAATTTTGCTTTGACGAAAGCAACTCAAGAAGTGGAAGAAACACATTTCGCAGATACCAATATTTCCACAACAAAAAACTCCTTCAAACCGCTGTTAACCTGCAAAATGCCACAAATTATATAGGGTGTTCGGTTATATTTTGAACGGCTTTATTGTTTAAGATAGAAAAATATTTTAAATGCAAAAGTTTTAGGGTTTTATAAGTACCGCTAGGATTTGCTAAAAAGTAAACAAATGACAATCGCA
Source organism: Listronotus bonariensis (assembly GCA_014170235.1). Taxonomy (NCBI): domain Eukaryota; kingdom Metazoa; phylum Arthropoda; class Insecta; order Coleoptera; family Curculionidae; genus Listronotus; species Listronotus bonariensis. The sequence goes on from JACEGR010006930.1 coordinate 6,611, forward strand.
AAGTAAATAAATGAGCATCGACTTTATTATTTTAAATGGAACACTATGTATATTTTAAGTTCATTGGAAAGGGTAAATTTTTCTGTTTTTAAAAATATACCGGGTGATGCATCGTCGGGCGGGACATGGGAAATCCCATGTAATTTTTAATGGGGTCAATTATTGGCTCCCCTAATTATTTTAGAGCAAAATTCTATTGAAGTTTATTGAAGAGCATGCAAATCTACGTTTATGGTAAAAACTTTAGATTTTTCGGTTAACCCGTTTGCTAGTTAGATGCTAATATATTTTTAAAAATTGTTTCATTATTATCGCCTCATATTTATGAACAACAATAAAAATACCAATTAGCGTGACATTACGTTGTCATTTTGAAATTTAGTGCTTTATTATTATCAAAAAATCGTAGCTACCTGGTATTTTTATTGTTGTTCATAAATGTAATCGTAATCGTAACACTGAAACTTTTGTGTTTTAAATGTTTTTCTATCTCAAACAATAAAGCGTGTAGACCCCGTTTAAAATATAAACGAACACCCTGTACATTTACTAACAATAATAATAAGTACAAGTAGGGTATTAGGTAGCATTGCTAAAATTAAAAACATATATAAAATTTTGTTATTATGTTTTTCTTATGCTGCGATCACTGAGTGCTAAAAAGTGGCACTTTCAGCACTGGTTAGGAAATATACTATTTTCCACTCGCATGCGCAAAGTAGTTACTTTGCGCACTCGTTTGCAAGAGTCAAAATATTTTTAGAAAAATATTGTTCACACTTTTAGAAAAAGTATTGTTCACACTTTTAGAAAAAATATTGTTCCAAACACTTGTGCAAAGTGTCTTTCCCGCATTTAAAGCATATCCGAACTCCGCTTTGCATCGTTCGTCCACCTGCTTTTGCGTGCGGGAAAGTATCACTTTGCGCACTTGTTAGGAAATTACTATTTTATTATTTAAGAATCTAGAAGACTATCCCTGATGCGACGAATGGAAAAAATTCTATACTAAAGTTATAAAACCGGGGCAGGTGGCTTCCTCTACATTTTACGACAAAAACATAAGCATATTTCTATTTCCCACTCTAAAATACCTTTCAATACTAAATTTTGTAAAAAACAAAGTCGGTCTATATAAGGTCACGACATTCGGCCGTATTGCTTTTACGTGTTATGACGTCACATCTCCCATTTTTCGGCCATGTTGTTCAGTGCCGGAGATATACAGTTTATTGTATTAGTAGAACAACCGTTTATACAACAGTTTTTAATTATTATTAAGTTGTAAATTCTTTTACTTTAAATAAAAATCATTTGGAATTACATCTTTCAACAAATATCACTACCAAAACAATGCAATATGAAATGCGCAAATTCTAGACGCCACTGAATTGATCATCAGCTTTGATTTTATCCAGTCTTGCCAACTTTTCTCCATGGAGTGACCTTCCTTGCGTCCCCGACCTCGAACTGCCTAAAAGTTGAGGATATGTCGCAACCTTATAAATATAAACTAACCTTGGTAAAAAATGTCTTATCCTAAATTTCATATTTAAAAATAATTAAACTAAAATAAAAACTTTCATATCCTGTATATTAAAAACGATCAACTTTTCGACTATAGTAAACGACATTAGATCCTTATATTTTGGTCCAAGGACTTTGTAGTAAAATTTTTAACAGACCTTTTAAAGACACTCCTGTATAATAATAATTTATAATCACCCTGTATAAATGCATCCCTAAAAATAAAACATTTTGTTTGTTTCAGTGAAATCAATTGCGAATCTCTCCATCAATATGGCTTCAACCAGCCACCTTCTCTTCAATGCCATAAGGATATATTGGAAAACAATTTTTATCGTAGTTTATCCATTACTTTTACTTCCTGTATTCATTTTCGACAATGTAGCAGCTCTACGATGTCTTTACGTAGTTCTTTTGATGGCTGGTTATTGGTAAGTAAAAAAATATTTCTAATTATGCTTAAATAATTGTTATTTTATTTAAAAAGTGCATAAAGTGTCACTTTTTGTTGCGACGTATATAAATTTCCCAAATTTTCGTTTTTAAGGCACTCCGCACATGAGTCGGTGAAACAACGACGAGACCGAGCTTCGACCAGCTTTCGACTTATATTCGTGTTTAAAGTGGCGACAAGCATACGTCTAATGATCAATTTTTACTATATCAAAGTAATCAGCTATTTTTCTCAAAGAGGCTTGATTGTTTAAAGGAAAGGAGTAATATCAATGTCAGCCTCACAGTTTAAAATCGTTATATTACAACTCTTTGTTACACGTGCTTCGCTCAGTGTGAGCATCATTAGACCTAAAATGGTTCTTATTTTATTTATAGAAATATTTTAATAAATAAGAACCATTTCAGGTCTGATGATGCTCACACTGAGTGAAACACGTGTAACCAAAGAGTTGTAATATAACGATTTTAAACTGTGAGGCTTTGACATTAATATCTACTCCTTTCCTTTAATTTTTACTATATTCTTAGCCAATGAAATCATATGTCGATCGAAGAGCACCGATGTTTTCCCGAACCCGACCGCGACTGGACAAAAATTACCCCTTTGGATTATCCCACCGGGTCAAGGAGTGCCATGATAGGGCTTTCTAAGACAATTTTCTCAAAGCCTGAATACTACTGAACATTATTTTGACAGGTTAACTTGTTTTGTGATTTTATTCCAAGCTCTTTCTGTCTAATTTTTTTCGCAAATATTCCATTATAGTATAATTATAAAGTACAGGACGGTTTTCAACCTCGTCTACAAATCTAAAATTAAACAAATCCATCTTTATAACACTTATTTTCTTATGTAAAAACCATACACAATCACAGTATGAATCACACATTGTAACCATAATACAAAATGGTCCTGTATTGCATTTGTTTACTAAAGGACGCGGATTGATGAGATCGTACACGCTAATATGCCTACATGCAGTTTTTATTAAATTTATCCGCAACTAAATTTTGCAAAGAGCTGTTTTACCTTTTATACCAATGGAAAAATATTGTAACGCTTTAGATTTTTTTCTGGTTGGTTATTAAAAGGCTTGTTTCATATCCAGATCACGTAGACTTTTAATCAAACTTCTTACTCTAACTCTTTGTACTCGAAGCATGATTTTGATCAAGAGCGAAGACATTAAGCCACGTACAGACTTGGATACAATCGGCGAAAACATTTGTTGGCCGACTGTATCTTGAATGTTGCACATCAGTCGGCCGACTTGTTGCAAACGCCATGGCAACATCGGTGGGCGTTTTCATCCAAAGAGTCGGCAAGTCGCCTGTTTTCCATTTAATATGAAAAACTTCGGCAGGTTTGTACGAGCTTGAAAACTAGTGTGGACGCGAAACACTTGTATCTGCAAATGTTGGTCAACTATGTTGCTAAAAAAATTTTTGAACAAGATACAGTCGGCCGACTTGTTGCAAACGCCATGGCAACATCGGTGGGCGTTTTCATCCAAGGAGTCGGCAAGTCGCCTGTTCTCCATTTAATATGGAAAACTTCGGCAGGTTTGTACGAGCTTGAAAACTAGTGTGGACGCGAAACACTTGTATCTGCAAATGTTGGTCAACTTTGTTGCTGAAAAAATTTTTGAACAAGGTACAGTCGGCCGACAATGTTGTCCCGATTGTATCCAAGTCTGTACATGGCTTTATTATACGCAAACTCAGCAACATCATCAACATTTTCTTAAAATTTTATCTGCTGAATGCTTTTATTTAGAGGCCTGAAGGGATAGAAATCAATTGTTAATAAATTTAGACTATAAGGTAGATTTGGAAGAAGTTACCAATTATTTTTTGGGAACATTTGTAGTCCATTGGCTAGGAGGTCGGTCAGTAGTTATCATGTGGCAAAACAGTTGACAGTTTTTATTGAAATTTTTTTCTTTTTGAACGACAGATCTAATTTTTTAAGTAAACACGTTATTAGTGGGTTTCTGTTTGAGAAAAATGCCAACAGAATACTTTGTATTTCAAAGAGAGGTGAAAAGACCACTGCAGCTGAATGACCAAGACCAAGGCAAATAAATTATAATAGAGTGGACCAAATGAAATGGGATGCATAAAAGTGACTTTTCGTATTACTGGACTAGGAGCTGTCGGGGAAATAATTTCCAAGACAAGAGGTACAACGCAGCTTAAAAAACTGAAAAGTAGCGAGAAGGGTATTATGGACAGCAAAACTAAAAACAAGATTGATCGCAGAAGAGAAAAGATCGTTGCCCAAGCGGCAAGCTGACGTCTTATTGACGTCTCTTTTTAGTCATTTTTGATCACATTTGGTCAGCAAAGACGTCATAAGATGACGACAAAATGACGTTAAATTGACCTCCATAAGTCACAGACAAAAGACATCCCGTTAATAACGTCATACTGACGTCTTCAGGATGACGAAAAATTGACGCATATACTTTTTTTAAGCTAAAATGATACGATATTTTATTTGAAAATTGAAATGGGAAAAACTCCTTACTGCTTGCAATTTCCTTGCACTGCAAGGTCGCATCTCTCGGGACACTGTCCAACCTGGAGATGCAGATGCAGAATTTCACACTAGCCGAAGATGTTTCTTTCAAAGCTAATTGAGATTACCAACCGCAGACCGGTCTCGAACTATTTTGGTCTCATCAGTACGGTGTAGGCAATAAAAAGCGAAGATGTTGAATAAACGTAGTAGTTTATTGTCCATTACGCCATCTATCGGTAGAGTTTCTTTCTATTTCAATTTTGTAAAATTATTAGTCTTATTTTTCTGTCATATGGTATTTCGGTTGAATTTTGATACGAATCATATAATGTCACAAAATTTTTCTGCCGGGTTTTCTAAACATGACGTCATTTGATTTTTATGAGCTAGCATGACAGAAAAATGACGTGAAAAGATGTCACTTCAACGACGTCAAAAACACGTCATTAAAATGACGTCATAGTTTTGGTCTAATGACGTCCTGTGACCAAAAATGACTTTAAAATGACGTCATAATGACGTTAGCTTGCTGCTTGGGTGATTTAAAGAAAAAAATAGATTTAGGTAGCCCTTAAAAACGATAGCATAAAAGATAAAAACTAGAAGGTGAAGTATCTATAGTAAATGATGTTTGTAGAAGATATGAAGCCAAAAAAATTAACGTGTAAAACCGTCGAAAGAAAGATTGTTTAGCAGCGTTCATACCATACTTGGTCAAAAGACTTTGATAAGTAAAAACCAATGCCATCGATTTCCCATGAAACTTAAATCACTTTCAGCTATGCAAAAGAAATAAAATCAGATCTGGTGTCGATGTGGCAAATACTAAATCTTTAATATCTAGCAAACGAGAAAAAAAACAGATTGGTCTATATTTACAACATATATATATTATGAACATTTTTAAATCCATGTTTATTACTTTTAAGACTGAATTTCTTAAAATTCCAGGGTGTTCGAAGCTCTACCTCTACCAGTAACCTCCCTCATACCCATGGTACTTTTCCCCTCATGGGCGTATTAGATTCAGACAAGGTCTCGTTATGTTACCTAAAGGAGACCAACATGATGTTTGTAGGTGGATTGGTAATAGCCATTGCCGTAGAACACTGCCATCTACACAGAAGGGTTGCTCTACATGTAATTAAATGGGTAAGTAGGGTATTCTCTCTCCAAGTGATTCTTTTAAGGATATTTGGAGTGAATTCCTTTGTAGTACAAGAGCCTGTGTTAAATATGTTATTTGGGTACCTGTTAGCAGTCGCCAGGTAGTTTTGACAGTTCCTTGGCAGACAAACATTTTAGGGTGGCCCAATGGTCCGATGAAGTTCAATATTTAGCTTATTTAACAAGACTATGTGAACACCCTGTATAGGGGGAAATCACATCCAAAAAATTAAAACAAATAATCAAGAAAATAGTGCAAGGTTTTTTGTCACCAAACAATAACAGAATCTAGGTCATATTATTTTATTCAGGGTCAACAACGTGCTAAGTCACCCAAATACTGAGTTCAATTTGTATATATACCGAAACTGTACTAATAATGGAAGAGAAAAAAATTAGAAAAATATTAGATAAGAAGTAGGTAGTAAAAGTGAAGTCAAGTATAATGTTAAAGTTTTGGTTAAGCCCCGTACGGGCTACCCCTAGTGAAGGGTATGCCCGTACTAAATTTGGTAAGTTTTTGTCCACCGGTCTCATGGTCCCAAGAAAATAGTTCCATATGGTAGATTTGTCCCAGTGACGTAAAGTAGCCCTTATGTTATTTCAAAATATATACGTCACAATATGACAAAAAGCCTTAAATAAGAGTTAAAGGTTTTCCAAATAGGAGTCTCCTAAAAATATTTCAATGTAAACAATGTGTCACAAGAAAGTTAGTACTGTAAAGTTGTTTTTTTTTTAAATTGTTTTTGGAAAAGTCTGGATACAATAAAATATTTTTAAGACATGCCTATTTGGAAACCCCACAGCTCTTACAAAGCGTGTCTTCGGAAGTTCTTAACAAATGGCAAACTTTTTATTATTAATTTTACGAAACTAAGTTATTGTTTATAAAAAGTCCTGCTTGATGAGAAAATACATTTCCACAAAAATATTTGAAGGTTGGATGTACAGGGTGGCTTAAAAATGACTTGTTTTCAAATTAAAATACGGGTTATTTCCTAAGTACGGTACCAAAGTTCATAGAGTGATTTCCTATGTCATTTTATGAAGAAAAGTTCCTATAAACATATGTCCGGAGTTGCTTCGTATCTGAGATACATTTTTTTCCTTTAAAGCAACTAAAAATACAACTTTTTGGTGTGATACATTTTTTTGTATCTGGCTTCGTTTTTAAGATATTTAAAAACAAACAGACCTTGAAAAAAATATTTAACGCCCTGTATCTCAGAAACGAAGCAACTCCGGACATATGTTTATAGAAACTTTTCTTTATAAAATGACATAAGAAATCGGCCTTTAATGTTTGGTACCGTAGTTAGAAAATAAGCTTTATTTTCATTTGGAAACAAGTCATTTTTAAGCCACCCTGTACATCCAACCTTCAAATATTTTTGTGGAAATGTATTTTCTCTTCAGGAACTTTTTATGAAGAGACACTTTTTTCGTAAAATTAATAATAAAAAAGTTTCCATTGGTTAAGAACTTTCGAAGACACGCTGTATAAGACTTTGTCATATCTTGTTAAATACCAGAAATATTGGACTCGATCCATTAGGCCACCCCAAAATGTTTGTATGCCCAGGGGTTGGAACTGTCAAACCTGTCTGGCGACGGAGAAAATATCTTCTAATAGATACCCAAGTACCATATAAAATCCAGCTTTTACAAAATGACGAAAGTTAAGTTTCAATTAACTAACCTTTGGTACCTGGTACCTGCGAAAGCCACTATGAGTCAAACTTCATAGTCTACCATTACCTATACCTATGTTGGGAGCATGCACTGACAACCTTTAGCCTTTATAAAATAACGAAGATCTGCCGCTCACGGGCTCTTACTCTATTGGCGAAAATATTCTTTATAAACTTAATTTTTTAATTTCAGGTTGGCTGCAGTCCGCGAAAGCTCAACCTAGGTTTAGTAACTGTTACTATGTTGGTATCAATGTGGATATCCAACACAGCAGCAACAGCTATGATGATACCGATCATTGAAGCTACCCTGACTGAATTGGAGGAACAAGGTATTGGAGAGATGTTCGAAAATCCGTTTTTGGATGGTGTACAGACTGAAAAAACTGAAAAAAGGTTAGTATATAAATTAAATATCGTTTAAAAGTGTTTTAAAGAAATTTTAGTTCAATATTAAATATTTGAAACAAAAAGAAAATGTTAATGAAAATTTGATGAAATAATATTTCAATTTTTTTGGTAAACATATAAGTAATGTTATAATATTGTTTTTCTTATTATTTTTTTTATCTTTGGACAAATCACGAAGGCCAAAAGTCTAAATACTAACGTACCGTGGGTGTCTTAAGCGTGGTAAGAGGGAGTTTGTTGACACGAGACTTACATACCTGAAGATTTGGGGGAAGGAAAGACCTCCGCGGGCAGCAGGTTCCACATTCTAGAAACTCTAGGGATAAAAGAAAAGTGGGAAGTTCGGGGCTGTCCAGTTGGACTGTATATGGATGCATACGCGCGGCACCACGAGTTTCTCTGGTGGGAACCGTGAGTGGAGAAACTATACTGGAGAGCAGAAGTCATGGAAGTACCTATAAAAAGCGATAAATCCCCCACAGCCCGACGATGGGCAAACGTGGAAGCCTTTCTGTAAGTGAAGGATCATTAATGAGACAAATAGCTCATCTTTGAATGAAATCAAGAATGCTTAGGGTTGTGGGGGACGCTATGCCCCAGATATGAGAACAATATTCCAAGGGAGGTCGGATTTGGGACACATATAAAGTGTATAAATTAGAAGGGGAAAAATACTTTTGGCTCGAAAGAGAAATCCAAGCTTTTTGAAGCTGCTGTGGCTATAGATACAATCTGTTTATGTTAAGGTTACTTTTAAATGTGTCGCCCACAAGATTGAAGTTGTCCTTGCTCTGTAAAACTTGACCGCTCATAAGTAGAGGATGAGTATTTGGTGACTCTTTTCGCGACAAGGAACATGATTGTGTTTTGGATGCATTAAAATGGACGAGATTTTTGGCGCCCCAATCCAATATTAAATTAAGATCCTGCAAAAGAGATATCTGCATCGCTCTGCGTTTGTTTTCCAAATCGGGTTTAGTGATGGGTTTAGGAACCTGAAAACTGGAGTAAAGGGTACTATCGTCGGAGAAACTATGAATGGAATTAGTTGTGGACGAAAGAAGGTCGTTGATGTGAAGAAGAAACAATGTTGGTGCCAGAACTGAGCCCTGAGGGACTCCAGCATTTACTTGGTGAAAGCTTGAAAAACGGCCTTCCACAATAACTGATATACGTCGATCAGATAGATAACTAGAGAGCCAAGTACAGAGTTTAGTTGAAAGACCATAGGAGGGAAGTTTATTAATTATTATGTTTGATGTTAAGCGAGTTAGCTCCATATAAGCCCTAGTGTGCAGTCATAATTGTAATAAAAAAAAATGTAATCATTGAAATTATTTTCTAGGGATGACGACGCAGATGAACAACCCAAAAGACCGACCAAACAAACCATGTGCTATTTTATGTCAACGGCGTATGCTGCCTGTATAGGAGGAAATGGCTGCGTCATAGGGAGTGGAACAAATTTGACATTTAAAGGTATTGTTACATATATTCACTAATATCACAGCATATTTTAAATGTTAACCGTGTTTTTCTTTAAGTTTACACTTACATTTTTAGGCCAATCAGGGACTTGTTATTGATTTGGTCACCATGAAGACGCAAAATATTTTTAACGGTCCAGTCTTCAGTAGAAAGTTCATTCGGTGTTGGGTATGGTGAAAAGGCTTCAGCAACTAAGTTTAGGACTTCTTTACGGTAACGGATCTTGAAGTTTTACTGCTAAAAAAGATACTTCAAGGCGTCCACTGGGACTTTTTAAAGGATTTAACCACTTGGATGTGGCTTAGTACAGTAAAACGGCATCCCTCCAGATAGATACGCATCTAACGCATCTTCTTGATATCACAGACTACGGCTAAACATTCCTTTTCTGTTACGGAGAATTTCTTTTAGGGCTCCGTAAAACTACAACGGGTAAAAGCAATCACAGGATCTTCTTCCTAGCCACGATGTATCAGTAGTCGGAAGGACATTGGGTTTGTTAAAATCCCGAAAAGCCAGTAGTGCTGCTTTGGTTAGGCATTTAAACAAAGACTCGTTTTTTCCAGCCAAATTAAAAGATTCACAGGCAGCATTCTTGGTCGTACGTACTTTCTACTGGTCAGTGTTTTACAAGCGTTAGACCCTCTCCTTTCCTCACCTTGCCTATATATCTTTTGATTTAGCTTAACGTGTATAATACGCCAAATTGGTAAAAATATATTTACTATCTTAAGGTGCTACTTAATATTTATTATAACAATTAATTTCTAACTTGTTCCAGGTATTTATGAAAGCAGATTCGATCAAGGTCCGGGAGTGGAATTTGCAAAATGGTTATTCCTGAACGTACCAATGATGTTAATCATGATGTATCTCAGTCTTATTTGGTTGCAATTCTGGTACATGGGACTCTTTAGACCAAACTCACCCGACGCCAAAAAAATCAAGTAAGTGGTTTTAAAGATTACCCTTTAATTTGGGACACCCTGTATATGTGGTATATTATTAATGTAATAAATTTTCCTCTTAGGGTTGGAGTCCAAGGAGAACAAGTAGCAAGAAAGTTAATTTCTAGAAAATTGAACGAGATGGGGCCAATGTCGTTTCACGAAAAAGCAGTGGGACTGCTTTTCTTATTTTCTGTCCTCTTGTGGTTCTTCAGGAAGCCACAGTTCATTGTCGGATGGGCTGAGATGATAACGCAACATACAGTAAGTTAAATATCTATAGGAACTATACACGTCGTGCAAGCTCGGTTCTTTCAATTGAGTTTTAATGTGTTAAACACTAGTGGGTAACGATTAGACAAAGAAAGAATACATTCAAAAACCCGCTGAGTGCTTAAATGTAGTAAATAATAAAATTTAATTTTAGTATGTTCTTCTGTGTCCGTAGAGAAAGGTACCGCGGTAATCTTTAAATAGATAATAGTACAATTAGGACGAAGAAGTTTCTGTTGATTCTTAATTTATAAGTGACTAAAAATTAAAAATACAGCGCTAGAGAGCTAAAACTTTAAGAAATCGTTTGAGAAAAACTATATTCTATGGAGTGTGGTCGTGCTATCAATACTAATATAAACAAATATTGTCTTGCTTTAGATCGTCTCCTTTCCATGCATTGGCAAAATTTGGCTCGATGCATTCAAATTTTCTTTCAACGTGTTGGAGACTAGCAGGTAGATATTAGACAAAGAATGCCTTCATAAAACACATTTCGAATAGGATGACTAATCGGGCTCGCTTTGTTGTTGGTTTAGACCGTCTTCTTTCCACGCATTGGTAAAAATTTCGCATTTAACTTTTTAAAGTAACAGGTGCACTAGGGCGGTAAAGTTAGAATGTAGAATTTGCATCCTAGGGGACATTTTGCAACCTTAAGTTTTGTATAAGACATTAGAAAATTTCTTGTCCTAGAGCTTTGTAATTGAAATTTTCACACTAAAAACAAATAAGATCAAAGATTCGCAAAGTTTTAATTGGCTATGGCCAAAAACAGTCTAAAAACCAAAAATAAGGCTACAAATATATTTATTTATAAATTCGCTTAGAACATATTAAGTAAATAATATTATGTATTATAACATGTGTATCATCCTTGTCTGTCATTTAATATTAAAAACAAAATGTATCAATATTTGTAGCAATATACATTAACCAATTAATTATAAACACATCATTATTGTAATTATAGACACATCAGAAGTAAATATTTTTCTGTTTATAATTATACCAAATTTTGGTTCTTTGTGTTCCTGATTTAAATAACAGCACTTTTCCTGGAATTCCAAAAATATTTGTTTATAAACATATTTTTATAACGTTGCTAGTAACCTTGCAGGTCCATGTCAAAAGTCAATCGTATTTAAAATATGAAAAACATAAAATTTTCACTTGAATATTCGACACTTGTGACCTCTTACAGCCTGGAAGATTCTTTCACAGCCTCCTTATTATCCGGATTTACCTTCATGTGATTAATATCTCTTTTAATCGCTAAATGAAACATTAGGCTGTGTATTTGTGCAAATTTCAACAATATTTTAATGGAAAGAATTTGTTCAAAGAAATTTAATATATCTAACTGGCTAATGGGTAATAATTATATTAATATTATAATTATTAGGAAAATAATTTGTCATTTAATCTGTTGTAATGCGATAATTATTGTAATAATTCCATTCAAAATTTTCTTTTATTTCAGGTAAAAGATGCAACAGCAGCTCTAATAGTAGTCCTACTTCTTTTCATCATACCATCAAGTCCCGACTTCATTTACATTTTCAGCAAGGACAAATCCAAAAGACCTACAGCTCCATCGCATGCTTTAATTACATGGAAGGTATATAATTTATTATTTAAACTATAAAAAGCCCCCTTACACGTCAATATCAAAGATTCGTAAAAAAATATTTGACTTTTTTTTATAACAAAGCAATCTGAATGACTGTTTTAATGCTGTGAGTTTTTTTGCCAAAATAATTTAAATTTACACAATATTTTTTTAGGTGGTACATCAGAAACTCCCATGGGGTCTCATCTTTCTTCTAGGAGGTGGATTTGCTCTAGCGGAAGCCTCAAAAGTTAGTGGAATGAGCCAACTGATTGCGGATCACCTCCACGGATTTGCGATGTTGCCACGTTTCTGGGTTATGGTGATTTCTTGCTTGTTCGCAACTTTACTGACTCAGTTTTCCAGTAATGTAGCTGTGGCTAATGTAGTCTTACCAGTTTTAGCTGAGATGTCACTGGTAAGTTACTTTAAATCGGTAAATTTTAAATATGATAAATCAACAGCAGTCATAAAATAACTAGAATACCTATTTGCTACCTATAAAAAAATAATAAAACAAGATTTACAAAAGACTTGTTATAATAAACACATTCAAATAAAAAAAAAGCAAGAAATCAAACATTTACTTAAGTAACAACTAAAAGAACTACTTGAAAACACTATCCTTTAACAACATATAGTTAAATTTAATTTTTTTCATTACAAAATCTAATATACTATACTACGGTGCAATCAAATAAAATATCGATGGCTTCAACTATACTTTATGAAGCTTATTGTAAATATATCCAACATACGTAAACTACATATGTAAAAACTACAATAAACCAACTTGAGTACGCATAAAATCTACACTCTGGAACCTGCGTCATGCGGTTTCATCGGACAGGTACCAAAAGAAGGTTTTTCTAATAATTTAATTTCTATTTCAGGTCGCTAAAATTCATCCAATGTACCTCATGATGCCTGCCGCCCTCAGCTGTTCCTTTTCGTACTGCCTCCCCGTTTCCACCCCTCCGATGGCCATAGCTGCAGCTCCATGTAACATGCGCTCTACAGAAATGACTAAAGCTGGGTTGGGCGTGGTTATCATTTCACTTGGAACGCTGTTTACTGTATACCCGCTCTTAGGAGGATTAATATGGGATTTCAATATATTCCCGGATTGGGCAACCAAATAGCTTTCAACATTTAAAGATAAATTTAATTCCACAGGAAAAAACAAGTATTTTGCTGTATTATCTTAGATTTTCAATACCAAAATGGTATTTTTGTAATCAAGAACATAAAATTTATGTTTTTACTAATTTCAGTCGCTTCTAAAATAATGTGGGGTACACGGGGAAAAGGGGAAATGTCAATTAACCAGTCACTATTCCCCTTTTTACCCCTTGTACTCCTAATTAGTATTTTGTTTCGGCCTCAAATAATCCTGTGACATGAAGTCCGCGACATTGGAGTGCCACGTTGACCACTGACGTACCAGCTTAGTTCACATACTTACGAAATGCTGTACGTGTTCTAATTCGTCCACTTTAAATGTGTTTGCTTTAGACTGCATATACTATACCATATACTGTTGTAACAGGGTCAATTATAAATATCTAAGAAATTTTAAGGGAATCCGTAATAACAAGTACTTTAAAATTTAAAAGAAGTTATAGACTTACCTATTTATTTTTCTGCTTTCATTCAATAAATCATAAAAGTATTTAAAAAATACGATACTAACAGCAAGAAAAATATGACTACGAAATGTCATTGTGCCCTAAATGGGTCCAAAAAGTTTCGAGTGAGGGCGCTGAATTTCAATTGCAACGTTGCCAAGACGCTTAATTTTAATTACTAATATGGACGAGCCGTTGTTCAGTGGGCGGAGCTGGAAAATGTGCTACATGAGCAATTTGGTGGAATCCGGAAGTGGGGAGAGACATCGACACGCTCAGGGTTCCTTAGTTTCGCCCACGAAATGTCTCTTTCTTTGTAGAAGCTTACTTACGCATACGGAATCCTGAGTCTACCTGTTTATAGGTCTTTGGCTTGAACTGGTGCCTGGCATGGCTTGGCAAAATTTTACTAGCATAATCAAAAGTAATGTATAAAAGCGTGTGTATTCAGTATATCTTTACTTGCATAAAAACTTGTTTTCTTTTGTGGAATAAGGTTCAATAATAATTCTCATTTTATTTTTTTATGGTTCTTCAGTAAGTCGATTTCTTATGACTTACATTTCCACAATTTTTAAGCTTAGTGTAGCAGGTAAAGAAAAGCGTCTAGTGACGATTAGTTTAAAATGTGATATAAAATTTATGAAAAAAAATTCGTAAAGTAGGTTAGGATTAAGTATTAAAATTATACTATTTTAAATTCTTGAGAAAGAGAATACCAGAAAATGTCAAATTTGTGCTGTGTTCAAATGGCTTAAAATAAAAATATTAAAAATAAAATATGTTTTTTTTGTTAAATTTTATATTTTTTAGGGTACGAAAAAAATTTTTATGGTACGAATTTGCCATAAATGCTTTAGAGTATCTACAGGGTGTCTCCAAAAAGTACGGGTTTATTAATAAAAAAGGCATACATTAATAATTTAAAATGAGAAATACCATTTCTTATTTTTATATTAAACCAGCTGCTAATACTAACTGTTTAAAGAAGATTAACACCTGTCAGGGGTTTTCAAAAATGTAAAGCATTCTCGCCGAACGTGAACAAAGATGTATATATATTAAACTAAAATTTCAAAAATAAAATTAATTTGTTAAATATTCCCAGCAAACACTATTTGCCGGCAATGTACATTTTTCATATTGGCATTGACAATTGGTGGCAATATTATGCCAACATCTTATACGCATTAAAACTAACCAGAACTAACCAAAACTTTATTAAAAGTTTTAAAGACGTGTTAATAAAAAATATTATATATATATTTAATAGTTTTTTGACATACCGATAGATGGCGTAATGGACAATAAACTACTACGTTTCTGCAATATCTTCGCTTTTTATCGTCTAAACCGTACCCATTAGACAAAAATAATTCGAGAGCGGTATGCGGTAGGTGATTTCACTTAGCTTTGAAAGAAATATCTTCTCTTCGGCTAGTGTAAAAATCTGTATCTCCAAGATGGACAGTGTTCCGAGAGATGGTACTTTGCATTGCAAGGAAATTGCATGCAGTAAGGAGTTTTTTCCTATTTTAATTTTCAAATAAAATATCGCATCATTTTAGCTTTTAAAAAAAGTATATGCGACAATTTTCGTCAATAAGACGTCAGCTTGCTGCTTGGGAGTATCTGCATTTGCCCACTTTCGTGTCTTTTTGTTATCTTTTTGCCAATAACTTATTAATGATGGATGCCATCATCTTAAACGCATTTTTTGCCAATAACTTATTAATGACGGATGCCATCACTTTATCTGCAACACGTGGCCTAATAACGGCCAATTGCCCACTTTCGCGTCTTTTTGATACCTTTTTGCCAATGCCTTGCCATCAAAGAGTGTTGGCAATGCCAGTAAATTAAATGTACAACGCCGGCAAAAATGTTATATGGGTTGCCACCTATATTTTAAAAACGAGCGCCCGCTAATGTTTTCTTTTATTGAAAACGATGACATTAATTTCCCTCCAGCAAAAATCAGTTAAAAACGTCAGTTTTAGGTAAAAATAAGGTAGGTTACCCCTTTTTAAGGCAAGCCGCAAATTGAGACGCGTGTAACGCGTGCGACGCGAAAAACTATGTTACTGTCACAAAAATCAACGACTTTTCGACTAGACGCGTCGCAAGTCAATTTGCGCTGTATAATTTAATTTCATAAGTTACAAAAGTACGTGCTGTGCAGCGTCGTCGCGCACGCGTTATACGTAATACTTTGTATATACGCCTTTTTTATAAAAATAACTGTATGTATAAACTTCCCGGGCCAAAATACAATGACCTAACTCAATTTACCTTGTAAAGAACTGCAGATGGCTCCTTCAACATTTTACAACAAAAATCAGCAGATTTCGAGTTCTCAAAATCCTCAAACACTGATTTTTTTTGGGAAATTTTCCAATATTAAAAAAAAATAACCCAAAATAAAACAGACAATTTGACCCTCTCTATGTCAAAAAAAGCCTAACTTTTCAACTAAGCTAAATTGCGTTAGATCGCTGTATTTTGGCTTAAGTTTGGGGTAACATTTTGTTCAGAATTTTAGAAACAACTTCTATATTTAAGATTAATAAAAACAATATATTTTTTTATTGCAATATTATATTTATTATAAATATAAATACTTTCTTACAAACTAAAAATAATTTACCTAAATAGTAAAACATCATTTAATTCACCATACAGAGTGAGACAAAATAAAAATATCCATTGTTGGGAAGTTGATTTTGTCAAACTCTATTCGTGTATACACTGTTATTAAAAAAAATAGGATATCTACATGGGTTAACATTTGTATAGGAATAACATAAAATAATGTAAAAGATAATCCTACTTTTGTGGCAGAGTGCATTAGGTTATTCCAGTGTAATACAAATGGTAAAAAACATATTGATTATTTTATAATGTTACTCCTACATACAATTTATTAACAAAAAAAAATCTTTATTTTGTTAAATTAAAATTTATTATACGTCTTATTGTTTGTTTTAGAGGTGTTGAATGTTTCGTCATACATTTTTGTTCTCTCTTTATACCGCCTAAACCAAGAGAGGCAAAAATTACGAAACTGACGTAAGTCTAAGAGAAATAGTAATCAATCAAATGTCAACAACTGTCGTAATTATTTTTCGACATTTTAGACATCTCAAATATTTTCATTAATTTTTATGTAAAAGTTAAGTAAATAGAAATATTAGAAGTGTTTAGTACCTATGTTTCGAACTAATCGACTATCCAGAACTATTTTGCTGTACTTTGAACCTGTGCTTAACCTATAACTTTGTGAATGCAAATTATTCTTGCAGCGTAAGTTGTTTTAAAGGATTTTAAATGATAAGTGCTGTTTTGGTATTTTAATATATGATTACTGTGAAGTATTACGAGAATACGAAGAATTCCGAATTTGAATATGATGAAGTATTTTCAAATGGAGAAAAAGAAGGTAAACACTATTACCTGTGAGTTTAGTATTTAATGTAAGTTAAACTAATTTAAATTCCCATAAGTTTAAAGTTTTATAAATTAAAGAAAGTATCTTACTAAATATTCTGACGTCTAAATTAAAAAGTAAAAATTTTCTTTTGCTTTAATATATGTCACAATACACAACCTGCCTTAATCTGGATATGATGTCAGGTAATGGGACGAAACATTTACCACCTCTGAAACAAAGTTTACATAAGCAGCTCCTCACAGGAATTACCTAATATACTAAGACTGCGAAAAAAATGATATTAAACCAAATTTAATCACTTAATCGACCACCTCAACTAAACCTGAAATAAACACATACATACTTCCATACATACAAATCTCATTTTGACAATTTTAAATTTAAAAAAAAACCCTAAAAATCACAATTAGATCTGTTCACATTAAAGTTCCGTATGCTTTGGTTTCAACTCTTCTATCCTCTTCAAGTATTCACTCTTTTCGATACACCCTTCACACTCCTCACCCCAATCGTTAAGAATTTTTTCAAGTCCCTCACTTTGAGTTTTTTGAGGTCTACAGTTTTGAGGTCGATTTGAACGTCGTACCTCAACTCGCAGATCTGGGCGTCTTTTTTCTTCAGTTTTTCACAGATTTTTGTCTGATGGGAGGGACCAAGACATTGGTTTTGACATTTCACCTAATATACCAGTGGCGGATTCTTCTAAACCACCAAGGTAGTAACACTAAAAATAAAAATAAATTTTAGTTAAGCTTGCATCAATATAATTCAAATTCAAATTCAAATGTTTATTCAAGTAATTAATAATAAATTATTATTCCTTACGTCGGCAGGTATCACAAAACGTTTTTAATAAAAAAAAATTTAAGCAATTAATAATTTTTAAAAGGTAAACTTAGTTTGGACATACATAATAAAAAACGCACTTTTTATACATGAAAAAAAAAATATATACACTGTTACAGTTCATACATTTACATTACTATTTAAAAATTCTTGAAAATTATAGAATGCCTTTTGTACAACGTAATCTTTAACATTCGCCTTAAACACAGAAGAGGGTCGTTGCTTTTAGCTCTTGTGGCAATTTATTATAAAAAGAGGGGCATAATAATTTACAGACAGGCAGAGTCCTATTCAATCTTAAATAGTCGAGTCAAATGCCATTTCCCACTCTTGTAGCATATGAGTGGAAATCTCTATTTAAGTTATATCTGCCTTGGTTGTTGTGGGCATATAGCACACACTTAAAGATGTATCTAGAAGGAATGGTCATGATTTTAAGACTTACAAAACATGCCCTCACATCAGCCCTTACACCAACCCCGGCAACAGTGTGCACTGCTCTTCTTTGAAGAGAAAATATGCGTTTTGACTGGGGGAATGTCCCCATGCCAATATTGCATAGGTCGCAGCCGACTGGAAAAGCGAATGGTATGCCTGCATAAGCACAGCAAAAGGAAGGAATCTCGATAGATTTTTTAGGAGGAAGATGTTTTTTGATAGTTTTCCTGAAACTACATCAATGTGTTTCTCAAATGTTAAGTTAAGAAAAAGAATAAGCATTCAAGGGGAGAGGTATTGTATTGAAACTTTTGGGCAGTTTTTTTATTATTTTTTGAATGAAAAACATTTCAAGAATATTGTTTAAAAATTTAAAAGGAATTGAAGCAAAATTAACAAAGATACAGCGGTTTAAGTAACCACGCTTCATCCATGACTTTTATGAATATTTGTTGCACTTTTTGTGTAAACTTGTATAAAGCAAATTTTCATTATCAATAATTCCATTATTTTTGGAAATAACTATAGTTTCTGTCACATTTTTTGAAAGGAAAAGATGGGATTTTAAGAAGGTGAAAAAATATACATAGTGTTCCATTTAAAATAACAAAGTTGCCCTATATCGAAAAAATCGGCCATTTTGTTTTCGTGTTAACGAAACGTTGCAACAAAATGGCGAGGATATGCTAAAAACTTTTTAAAAATCCAAGACTTTCTGCAAAACCCCATTTCGATATCTTTATTTGTTCCAAAGTTATTTTCAATCAAAATGTGTCAAAATATAGTCGGATTCCCTATATTTTATTATACCATTGAGTTTAATAAAAGTTTTACATTATCTAAACATAAATCCACATTTTTTCATTATCAAAACCTCACAATTTTTCCGGTTTATGAAATCATGTATCACAACATGGTCTTCAATTTTAAGATGGAGTCCTGAGCTTTTTGATGTTTTTTTTTGCTTAAAGGGCTGTGAAAACCAAAAATGACCTACATGGTGGGCCAAATTAAACTTGCACACTTTTTAACTAATAATAACTTTTTATCTAGATCGTAGATACGCAAAAGAATGGGGTTATAAAATGGCCAACTGATGCAAATACCTCTAATAATCTGTGTAATAATAATATAAACATATCGAATTTTAATGCGAAAGGCATGTCAAATAGTAAGATAGAAAAAATTAATGTTCAACTTAACCACCCGCAAGACGAATGTAGTCTAGGAAAGGATAATAATTGTAAGTACAGTACTGTTTTAGATGTTTTGTCTTTGAATATAAGTAGTATAAGAAATAAAGGATCGGAGTTTTCTGTTTATCTCAGTGAGATAGGAAACCCCGATATTGTGTGTTTGACAGAACACCACCTTAAGCCACAGGAGGTAATTGTTATGGATAAATATAATGTGATATCCTGCTTTTCAAGAAGTACGCTTAAGGGGGTGGGTCTGCTATTCTCGCTAAGGATGGTATGGATTGCATAAGTATAGATAAGTTTAACAATCTGATTAGTGAGAAAAATTTTGAATTAACTGTAGCTTTTAGTCAATATTTTAACATGTTTATAGTAAATATTTATAGGTCTCCTTCAGGCAATTTTGCCATTTTTTGCGAAAATTTGTTTTATCTTCTTGATTCTCTTCCCAAAAATTGTAGACTGATACTTGTTGGGGATTTTAATGTAGATGCGTGTCAAGATTCTCATGAATACCTTAATCTTAAATGTATCTTCCTGTCATTTAATTTAAAGTCACATATCAACTCTTTTACTAGAGTTACAAAGAACACCTCTACAAAAATAGATTATTTTTGTTCAAATTTTGAAAACGGCCTTGTTACGGTTCAAACACAGCACACAGACCTAAGTGATCATGAACTTCTGATAGGTAATTTAAATATGGAGAAAGTTAAAACATCAGAAAAAGATAACCTACTATTAAGAAATTTTTCAAGCAGAAATATTGACAAGTTTTTGAAAAGAATTAGAAATAAGGATTGGTCTAGTATTAATAATGCTACTACCTGATCAGAAAAGTTTTCTCTTTTCCATCAGTACATTGTCGAAACAATGGACTATTGTTTTCCTTATAAAAAAATTATAAATAACCGTAAAGAATATATAACCAACGGAATAAGAATATCTTGTAAAAACAAAAGGTGTCTGTCATACATTGCTAAATATACAGAGAACCAGAGCTTTCTTTCCTATGTTAAAAACTATAAATTAATTTTAAGGAGAGTTATATCATTAGCTAAAAATAAGTTTTATTTTGAAGAAATAAGGGGTGCAAGGAACTCAAAGCGAAAAACCTGGAATATAATAAATAAAATTAGTGGAAGGAAAGTAAGCAAAAATCTAGTACCCCTAAGATAAACATAAATTCAGAGGTTTGTACGGATCCCAGAGAAGTTGCACAACATTTAAATAATTATTATATTACAGTAGCAGAAGAGACAACTAAACACCTAAATACAAACTTTGATCCCTCATCATTTGTAAAAATTTTAATTATTCAAGTAGTTTTTATCTAATACCAACCAATGGGCGGGAAATTCTTAAAATTGTTAATGGATTAAAAATAAGCGGTCAACTGGAATGGATGAAATCCCCTTAAGACTTGTAAAAAGATTTCCGCTAAAATTGTGGGAAATTATGGCTAAAATCATCAATACTCTCTTTGCAGAAGGCATTTTTCCACATGAACTAAAACTTTCTCTTATAGTGCCAATAGATAAGGGGGTAATATAAAGTGTCCTTCTAATTTTCGCCCAATTTCCCTGTTATCGGTTCTCTCAAAGATTATAGAATCATTGGTAAAAGCTCGTATGAAGAGTTTTCTTTCAAGGCGTAAAATACTAGATGCTAGTCAATTTGCATTTCAAGAAGACTTAGGTACCAGGGACGCCATGTATAATCTTATGAGTAAAGTTTATTGTGATCTTAATCAAAGCCATAAAAATTTAACAGTTGTTGTTTTTTGCGATCTGGCAAAAGCCTTTGACTGTGTAAATCATCAGATATTATTAGATAAACTAAATTTGTATGGGTTTAGGGGTATTTCTTTGGATTGGTTTAGGTCATATCTATCACACAGGCAACAGGCAGTGCAGGTAACTGATGCTAAAGGCACTAAGACTTTGTCAGACTTTAAAAAGGTGATTCACGGTGTTCCACAGGGTTCGGTTTTGGGTCCTTTGCTGTTTTTGATATATATTAATGACATTGCGCAGCTAAAAATTAGTGGTAAAATTACTCTTTTTGCAGATGATACATCAATATGCTGGTCTGGTGATAATCCAATAGCGCTACAAAACCAAATTAATAAAGATCTGGAAATGATTAAGGGTTGGTTTGATTCAAATAAACTGGCCTTGAACATTTCAAAAACCAAATCCATGGTATTTTCTAAAAGAGGCACAGTCACAATAAAAATTGACCAAGAAATAATACAAAAGTATCAAATTGTAAGTTTTTAGGCCTGCATATTGATAATAATTTGAAGTGGGAAACTCATTTTAATCAGGTGTGTAAACATCTGGCATCCTCTATTTTTGCCCTAAGAACGGTTTCTATAGAAATTAATGACACTAGAATATCCTTGGAGGTATATCATGCTTTGTTTGAGTCACATATTAGATACGGAATTATTTTTGGGGATATACAACCCTTGCCAGGTGTAATATAATATTTTTGCTGCAGAAGCGAGCAGTTAGACTTATATGTAAAGCAGACAGAAATGCGCACTGCAGACCGTTATTTAAATCTTTAAGAATCCTTACTTTGTATGACATGATTGTCTATGAGAGTGTCACCTTCTTACATGGGAAAAAATTGGAGAAACGGGGCGATATCCACAATTATCCTACCCGAATAAGGGAGGACTTAAACCTACCCCAATCTCACAATATGATTACCAAGAATAGTTTGCATCACTATGGAAAGTATTTGTACAATGCCATTCCTTTGAGCGTGAGGCAGCTTGATACCAAGCGTTTTAATAAACTTTTAAGGAGTGCTTTGATGGACAGTGCAAACTATTCTTTGGACGAATTTATTGAGAACACTATTCCCATTTTAAACGACTCAATGAGAATATAAACTGAATTTTAAAGGGATGTGTGTTATGATTGTGTTAGTATTGTTTTGCATAAGTTTAACACTTTTAACTTTAAATTTTAACTATTTTAAAATAATTGTTATTTATATTTTATATTTTAAATTTTGTATATTATATTTTATGTTTCACATTTTATATTTTGTATTTGTACTTTATATTTTACATTTTACATTTTACATTTTACATTTTACATTTTATATTTTATATTTTGTATGTTGTATTTTATATTTTAAAGTACACCATTGTGTATGTAGTGTTTTTAAGTGTAAAGTTTGCTGTTTTTATTTCTGTTAAAACTCTGAAGATTTTATTTATTTATTTATTTGTTTTTAAATGTATGACAATTTTAAACTTGATGTTATTCTTTTTGTCTACTACCACTTTTGTAACTAGTTTTTTTTAAGTATGTACAGTTTGTATATTTAATATATTATTCGTCTTGCTGGGAAAATTAGGATTAGTGCTACTTATAGGTGTCCTTGTAATAGTTATAAGGAAATAATATTGTACAGCTGTTGGCTTTTTCAATAAATTTTGATTGATTGATTGATTGATTGATCTGTTGAGCCCATCTTTGTCATTTTTGAAGGTCTAATAGGTAGATATGTTTTTTCTAGGTTTGCCAATTTTGGTCCAATAGATTTAGACAGGTCTGGACTTACGGGACTTTTTCCAAAATACTATATTTAAGCTCGTTGCAAAAGAAATCTAATTTAGCCGCAAGTAAGCTAATACGTTTTTCTTGTAGACAAACTATGGAAAATGATTCAGTAAAAGCGAATCTGTTAACAATTTGAGGATTTAGGAATTATAATTATTTTTGCTAAATAATGCTCCCCAAAAAGTATGCATTTTAAAAAAGAACTTTTTTAAGTGTCCTTTGAAAATCAAAAATTTGAGGTTACCATGGTTACTGAGCTAAATGCTGGCCAAACTTAACAGTAAATTAATTAAAAATAAACGTATTACCCTAATTGTAGAGAAATTATTTTTTTTTGCAACCAAGTTTAATTCATCATTTTGGAAAAAGGCCCGTAAGTCAAGTCCTGTTTAAATCTATTTGACCAAAATTGGCAAACCTAGGGAAAACATATCTACCTATTAGCCCTTCAAAAATGAAAAAGATGGGCACAACAGATAAAAAGTTATTATTAGTTAAAAAGTGTGAAAGTTTAATTTGGCCCACACTGTATTTTACTACCACAGTCAGTGATACATCTAATTTTCTTTTAAGAAATCACAGTTTATAATTTAAATATTTAATGTAATTGACTAAAGAAAATTAGGAATATTCAAAAATTTTAAATAGAGAGATCATCATTTTATTATATATTTAATTTTTACACTAAAATCCCTTTCTAATTGCATAAAACGACCTACTGTTTCTTATAAAGATGGTGATAAGAGATCATTTATTCAGGAATTCCATGATTTTGCATTTGTAACTATCCAAATTATAGATTAAATTGATAAAACCTTTTTAGATACTTATTATATACTTACGAATCTATTTTCCTTATTTTTGCTGCCCTTACAAAATATTTTGAACTCCTTTTCAATTTTTTTGTGGTCCTTAAGAATATCATCAGATAAATTATTTCTAAATTTGTCCAAGACCTTTATACAAACTAAAAATAAAACAAAACTATTATAGAATCACAGTTTAAAAATAAATAATAATAAAAAACATATATGTATTTAAATATGTCTATACTAATATTATAAAGAGGTAAAGTTTGTAACTTTGTTTGTTTGTTTGTCTGTAGGGGCAAATCTTCGGAAATACTAAACCCATTATAAAAATTCTTTTACGATCAGAAAGCTACACTATTCAATAGTGCTAAAGGCTATATGTTATTATGATTGAACAAAAAGCTCAGAAAAATGTAATTTACGCCCAAAGAGTGGGCACGGGTCCGCTGGTAGATCATAAAAAAATTGTGGTTCAAGAAATTTAGAAACAAACCAATGTTCATCCTCAAAGGTAGCCTTTTTTGTTAAACTAATTGATCATGTGGTAATAATACCTTAAGATAAATGTAGAACAAATAATTTTAAATATACTTAGTTAAATTCAGCACTTAAAAATACAACTATTGAAACAGTTATCTCATTTTTGTATTTAATCAGATTGTACACATTGGAACTAGGGACCCTGAATTAAGAACTTAAAAATTGAATTTTTTGGTTATGGGTTCTTAAAACCATACGGTCCTGATTTGTAACCAAATCAATATTTATTGTTCACGAACTACAAAAATGCAATGTGGCGAAAACCTATTTTTGCCTGTATTAAATAAAATGGAAAAAATGCTTTAAAAAGTGGTTTAAATCCATGCAACAGTGTATCATAAATCCTGTGTTTACTATAAGGCTTAGGACATACAATTTTATATATATATTCTGAGATACTGGGTCAGTATTAAGGGGCAAATGACCTTAAAGATCCAGGGAGAGGCGGTGAAAAAAGTTTGTTTTAACTTTACAGTGAAAAAAGTTCACTGATTTGTATAGTGCATAAATGTGTCCATAAGGTTGATTATTTCTAAAAGTTTGATCAATATTTTATAAGCTTCTTACACCCAAGCCACAACTGCTATGAAATAACAACTATGTTCTATAGAGAGGACATTTAATTTTGACTAAAGCATACCCATGCAAGGGGTTATCCACCCCCTTTAATTACAATTTTCTTTAGCTTACCTTCACATTCTCCTTGTTTAAGTGCTTGAACAGAAAGAACCGAGACTAAAAAAGCGAAAAATATCGCTTGGAACTCCATATTGAAGTGTTCTAATTCAAAAATTGGCTCTAATCTAAAAAAGGTAAAAATTTTGGTTAGAATCCGGTATACACACTTTTTATATTAAAGGAAACTTTTTCAAACCTAAACTTCAAGTTATTCTATAAGCACACTATTTTTTGTATCTTAATTTGTACTTACACTGATTTTTACCTAACAAATGCAAAACACAAATTAATTCTTTTGAGAAGTAATTTCCAAAATCAGAAATTTTGACTGCTGAATGGTTGTCAGTGTTGGCGAGCTGTGATTGGTCCACGTTTTTCAGAATGGTCAATGGGATTGTTGACGTATGCTTATTAAAGGTGTATTTCTGGTTGCCGATAGGAGAGGGTTAGGGTTCAATATTTTAGTTCGCAGGTTTGAATACGTGTTACGGGCTCTGGTTATAGGGGAAGTGAGAAAAGTGTTACCATATTTATGTAGAGTGGCCGTACCGAGAGATCTGAGAGCCAAAATTAGAAATGCTGGATATACGGGTGGCGTCAACTTTGGATTTTTAGGTTAAAATTGGCATTGTGATCTCATAGTTAATTGGGCTGCCACATAGAACATAATGATGAATAAAAAAACGAAAATTTATTTTTTGGCACTTAGCTCTGCCACTCTTCATATTCAGCGCCCCTATCAGATACTTTTTGAATTCTTTTAGGGCACTATGACATTTGTTTGTCATATTTTTCTTGCTGTTTTTTCAGTTATCGTATTTATTAAATACTTTTTTAATGATTTATTGGATAAATGCATTAAAAAATAAAAAGAAAGAAAAACACTCGTGTACTTTTGTAAATACTTTTCGCATTTTGAATCTAGATACCCATTTTTTATCAGTTGGTTGACCGTGTGAAAACATCGTGTTCCTGAAACTAAATCGCGGATTCTTGGTTGCTTGACTTTAATGGCAGCACGTGATTTTGGGACAACTGGTTTAATTTTTTGGATTTCCCAAAAATTCTAGAGGTGTTTTATGTATAATAGTCTACATATACCTATCTTTAACAGTTTTCGAAATATTGACAATAATGCAACTAAATGTAAATAAATTATCCGAGAGAGAGATAGTTGCTGGGCCTTCCTTGTCTGTCTTCAAGGAAGGTAAACGCAGATGGCGTGAGTCGACTTTATCGTTTGCCCGCCAAATTCAAATTATATAGCTGTGCTATTTTTGCCCTTAATGTTAGGTACTTGTTTTTGTTTCCTATTAATATAAAATATTGGGGTTTAGTTCAATAATTACACACACCTAATTAAAAATGTCATTTATTTGGTTTTTATAAAGATTTTTTCTTACAGATAACCATGTCAATATTACCTTAAATTATCTGTTGAAAAGCACAAATTTAATATATACACTGTGATCACTAATAAAAGTCAATATTCAAAGTCCAATTAAAGGTAAAAACCACGAAACAC
This sequence comes from Listronotus bonariensis, assembly GCA_014170235.1. Classification (NCBI taxonomy): domain Eukaryota; kingdom Metazoa; phylum Arthropoda; class Insecta; order Coleoptera; family Curculionidae; genus Listronotus; species Listronotus bonariensis. The sequence goes on from JACEGR010006930.1 coordinate 33,411, forward strand.
ACAATAAATCACAGAAAATGTAAACAAACTGTCCAAACAAATCGGCCATTGAAAAATATCAAACACAAATATCGAATAACATTTCGGCGTGACTGCCTGCGGCAACGTTGTCAAGTTAAAAATATTCGATTCATGGTATATTTTCTTTCTTAATTAGATGTGAGCCAAAAAGGACATTAAAGTTTACATGCAGAAATTGTAAACAACTTGGCAACCAGGGCAAAGCGATGATTGCTCCATCTACGATAGCCTGCCATGATGAAAGACAAAGACATATTTATTGGAACTTGCGTTAAACCAGAAAGAGATAAATGTCACCTTGTTTACATACCGGAATTATTTATTTAACCTCTATCTGTTGGTATTCTTCTCACGCGTTAGAACGTTTCTCGCCCATACATGTGGAACCATTTGACTTAGCTGATACGGTATACTCGTATTTACAAACAAAAGAGGGTTTAACAAATCCATCAATCCGTAAATAACAACATAATCAAAAACTGACATGGAATTTTAATTGGTGTTTTTATTCCATCAAATTGAATGCCTTGAACCATCATGTCCATCATTTATGTTTTATGTTTTGCTTTCAAATACAACCTTAATCTTATAGTTAGCATGCAAGTTACAAATGGATACATTTAAAATTTAAATATCAAAAAGCATACTTACAAGATCCTGATTCTCTTCACGATCAGATATACAGGTGGTGACCCGTATTCGATACGTTTACGAACCGGGCCGGCAGTGCGCTGGAGTGGCGATTTGATTGGTATTTGGTATAAGGGTTTTTTGGGGCACTGATTTTTCTAGAAACCTGCGGTAACTCCGATTTTAACGAAATTTGGTATACGGGGGTTTTGGGGCGCTGATCACGAATCTGAAAGAATTTTTGGTCGGAAACGTTTCTGTTCTCGAGATATTCATCATCAAAGTTCAAATTTGAACTAAGCTTATTTTCACTATATTCCCTTTTTTTGCACACAATTCTGATTTAAAGCTAAAGTGTCACAAAATATTTGATTTTCACCTTTTAAAACCTCGTTTTTCTACGTTTTTTACATTATTTTTGCATTAAATTGCGTGGCTTTTCTTTGATAATGCGGCAACCATACATACACATAGGGCTTCATGGCACACTGGGATTGAAATGATTCAAAGTATAGCTATGCAATTTAATGCAAAAATAATGTAAAATACGTAAAAAAACGGGGTTTTAAAAGGTGAAAATCAAATATTGTGTGCCACTTTAGCTTTAAATTAAGAATTGTGTGCAAAAAGAAGGGGAAATATTGTAAAAATAGGACTAATTTAAATTTCGAGTCTGATGATGAATATCTCAAGAACGAAACGTTTCCGCCAAAAAATTCTTTCAGATTCGTGATCAGCGCCCCAAAAACCCCTGTATACCAAATTTCGTCAAAATCGGAGTTGCCGCATCTTATCAAATATGCTTTGACACGACATACCTCTCTATCTCTCTTTCTATTTTTTTTCTTGGTTTTGGTCCCTTCAGGTCCAATCCACCACTCTCCCCCTTCCGGACTATGCTTTCCAGGGCTACGTCGGCAGAAAATCTGGATAATCGCGCTCGTAGCCCCCAGAAATACCAAAAAAGAAAACAAAAATAATTCTACAATCGATGCAATGAATAAATTGTCGGCTGTCAAACCAAGACCTGCTACTGGTGTTACGTATAACCTTCACTTTCACTACTGACAGTTCCCATGGCACGCAAATCTATTTCCCGCCATTTGAGAATTACCTCGTGTTCACCACCAAGCAGGATACCATCACCATATAGGAATCTTCGCTCATAACGCTTAGATCTAGAAGAAAGATGCCGCCAATTTAGCGTGAATCTTTCCTTGATCCCCGAAGGTAAAAACGTTCGTACGGCACCTCTAACCGCCACTCCGGGAAGAACTTTGTAGTCCTCTATGCACGTCCGCACTGTCCGGAGGTCAAACAAAGAGTCCCACACGACATACCTACTTACGATAGTAAAAAAAGTAGGTAATAATGCGTGCTGGGCAGTGCTGCCAGAACGTCGATAAATTCTACCCCTTTCCTCCCATCGTGCCCGCATCCCACACTGCGTTGAAATTATTCCCCTGTTAAGCGACGCACAGACTTAACCACAGTATAGAAAAGGATGAAATACACACAAGTTGTGCGCAGGGGGGAATCAGTTCCTCTCGATTTACCAGCCGACATGCTTCACGACCAATCGCGACGCTGTGTGGGATACGAGCACGATGCTAGGGAAGGGGTACGATTTATCCACCTTCTGGCAGCACTGGCTGGCAGAATATTAAAAGCATATAGATTTGAAAGAAAAAAATGTTTTTTTTTTACAAGAGTAATGTTCTGGTCAGTTCTGGTTACACACACAGATGGGTTGAAAAATAAACGTAGCCAAAATATTGTCGTGTTTATGTGACAACTAAAATGTAATTTCAGTTACATAAATACCGCTTGTATGGCGATGCCACGCTTACTTGTATCACGTATGACGTCTCAAGCGGAGTAAGTTGACAGTCTGTGACGAGTGTGGCCAATTTTTTTTTAAGTTTTACTTAAATAAAAAAAAACAAGGATTTTTGTCTGGTGGTATTGTATTTAAAAATTCTCGTGAAGCCTCTTTAAGCGAGAGGCCGTGGGTAAAGACATCCCAGAAACACTATTTGCCGGCAATGTACATTTTTCATATTAACATTGATGGTAAAGCATTGGCAATTGGTGGCAATATTATGCCAACATCTTATACGCATTAAAAAGTCAACTCTAAATAAACACTTAATTGCCAATAAATTTTACATGCAGGCGAATTGCCGGCAAGCATACAAAAATGGCGGCATACCAATCCTGATTAAATAAAGCACGCGTTTTTGTTGCAGGCAAATAAATATTGGATTTTTGAAGGCAAACCTTCAACGCATATTCATACTTTTTAAACCATATTATTAACATTGGTATTTAACTAACATTAAAGCAATTTTTTTGATCTGTTTTATTTATACTGGCAGCTAAACAACATTATTTTATGTTTTTTACATAATTTAAAGGAAATGGCCTTTCCATAACATTTTATTGTTAAAAATGCAAATAAAAATTAGGTCAAACAAAATGTTTATTATGTATTTTGGCTAGTCGAGAAGCCAAGAATTCAAGTAGACTGCTAGGAGCTGTAAACATTTTGTTTAAAACTTTATTAAAAGTGTCAATAAAAATATTATATATATTTAATAGTTTTTTGACATACCGATAGATGGCGTAATGGACAATAAACTACTACGTTTCTGCAATATTTCGCTTTTTATTGTCTAAACCGTACTCATTAGACAAAAATAATTCGAGAGCGGTCTGCGGTAGGTGATCTCACTTAGCTTTGAAAGAAATATCTTCGGCTAGTGTAAAAATCTGCATCTCCAAGTTGGACAGTGGTCCGAGAGGATGGTACATTGCAAGGAAATTGCATGCAGTAAGGAGTTTTTTCCTATTTTAATTTACAAATAAAATATCGCATCATTTTAGCTTTTAAAAAAAGTATATGCGACAATTTTCGTCAATAAGACGTCGGCTTGCTGCTTTCGTGTCTTTTTTGTTATCTTTTTGCCAATAACTTATTAATGATGGATGTCATCATCTTAAACGCATTTTTTTGCCAATAACTTATTAATGACGGATGCCATCACTTTATCAGCAACACGTGACCTAATAACGGCCAATTGCCCACTTTCGCGTCATTTTGATACCTTTTTGCCAATGCCTTGCCATTAAAGAGTGTTGGCAATGCCAGTAAATTAAATGTACAACGCCGGCAAAAAATGTTATATGGGATACTTCGCCCACGCCTAACTACCACTGAAAGGTTTTTATTATAATAAAAAAACGCAAAAATATTCGTTTTGGAGACCTTGCTTGATCTTGAACTTGCCCATCTTGTCTTCCATTAATTATGTGCAGAGAATTAAAATACCGTAAAAACAAGTAGATTTTATTATCTAACAATTCTAACCACAAGAATTTTGCTAATTGTTACAGCACTTTGATTTATGGTTGGTCAGTTATAATTATTTGTAAACACGACCATTAGTGAGCAACAACTTTATAACAAAAATTAAGTTTGGAAAAACCTGATCTTTATCAGCATGAGAAGATGATGAATGTGTTAATTTTTGACATCGAAATTAAACTCTTTGGACAAACCACGAAGACTAAAAGCCTAAATACTAACGTACCGTGGGTGTCTTAAGCAAGGTAAGAGGAAGTTTGTTGACACGGGACTTAAATACTTGAAGATTTGGAGGGGAAGGAAAGACCTCCGCGGGCAGCAGGTTCCACATTCTAGAAACTCTAGGGATAAAAGAACGAACAAAGTGGGAAGTTCGGGGTCTGTCCAGTTGGACCGTATAGGGATGCATACGCGCGGAACCACGAGTTTCTCTGTTGGGAACTGTGAGTGGAGGAACTATACTGGACAATTCGTCAGAGCAGAAGCCATGGAAGTACCTATAAAAAGCGATAGATCCCCCACAGCCCGACGATGGGCAAGAGATGGAAGCCTTTCTGTAAGTGAAGGATCATTAATGAGACGAATAGCTCTTTTTGAATAGAATCCAGAATGCTTAGGGTTGTGGGGGAAGCCATGCCCCAGATATGAGAACAATACTCCAAGGGAGGTCGGATTTGGGACACATATAAAGTGTATAAATTAGAAGGGGAAAATACTTTTGGCTCGAAAGAGAAATCCAAGCTTTTTGAAGCTGCCGTGGCTATAGATACAATGTGTTTATGCCAGTTAAGGTTACTTTCAAATGTGACGCCCACAAGATTGAAGGTGTCTTTGCTCTGTAAAACTTGGCCGCTCATTAGTAGAGGATGAGTATTTGGTGACTCTTTTCGCGACAAGGAACATGATTGTGTTTTGGATGCATTAAAGTGGACGAGATTTTTGGCGCCCCAATCCAATATTAAATTAAGATCCTGCGAAAGAGATATCTGCATCGCTCTGCGTTTGTTTTCCAAATCAGGTTTAGTGATGGGTTTAGGAACCTGAAAACTGGAGTGAAGGGGTACTATCGTCGGCGAAACTATGAATGGAATTGGTTGTGGACGAGAGAAGGTCGTTGATATGAAGAAGAAATAATGTTGGTGCCAGAACTGAAAGCCCCGAGGCAATCTCTTCGGCATTAACTCTCTGGTGAAAGCTTGAAGAATGGCCGTCCACAATAACTGATATACGTCGATCAGATAGGATAACTAAAGAGCCAAGTACAGAGTTTAGTTGGAAATACCATAGGAGGGAAGTTTATTAAGTAGTGCGGCATGCCAGACCTGGTCAAAAGACAATACCTATATGTTTTGGTCTTAAACTTTTTAAAAATATTTACCAGTGGCGTTCAAACAAGATTTGTTCAAAGAATTTTTCTATTTTAAGGAAATAAATGAGAAGTGTTTATTTCGAAAGGGACTTGTCCAGTTGCAAATATATTAAGAAAAAGGCAAAAATCTTTTGACATTGAAATTTTGAAACTAAAATTCTAATTGTGTTACTCTTTGTGGACCTAGAAATATATTTATGTAATAATTCACTTTAATGTTATTTGTTTTAACGAGAAAAATCAATATTTATAATATGTATATAAAAATATTTTTGGACATGTGTACTTTGTTTAATTTGGAACTGTTATGTGTTTTTCTACGTTTTTTTCAATCTAGAAGTCTCATTTAATTCCAGTTTTTGCTCTTTTTAGTTACCTACGCCCCTGGGGGCTGGCAATACCCTGGGGCGCGACGCCACTAAAAACGTTATTTGTACACATATACCATATAGGGTACATTTTTTCTGGGGGAGGACCTGGCAACACCTTGGGGGGCCCGGCCCCCATGCTCCCCCGTAGTTACGACGATGCCCTGAGAACAACAAAAACTCTGTCGATTAAGTAAACCTCCTCACCTCAGAGGCTAAGATTTAATTTAGTTGGGTTCTGTTGAATTGATATACTAATTGAAGGGCGTATTGACGGTTTTATTGATAAGTGTCTTTAGAATTCTAGTGGAGAAGAAAAATCAAAGATTAATTTTGATTTTGGGGTCATTAAAAAAAATTTAAAAACTTTCTTTTTGATTTTTCCCCTAAATTTAAACACTTTTATTAATAAAAATGGATAAAAACTTTTAAAACTTTTTTGTTGCATTGGGATAAAGATGATTATTTAAAAGTCAGAAATGATGATCCTTTAATTCTGCTTTAAAGATTCGATCGAATGAAAACAAAAAAACGGATCCTCTATGTATTGTAGGCATATTGAATTGTAAAGGCACACTTAATTAACATTAACATAACCAGTTACATAACATTTATATTAACATTATTAATTAACAGTAACTGGTTTTTCGATATTTTCAATTTAGGGCCTGATCGTCCTCCAAAAGCCATAAAAGACCTTTTTGATCTTGTACATGTCATGAAATGTCGTAGTCCTAAGTCCTAGTAAACTATCAGTTTTGCGCCACTTCGTGTCCAGCGATTTTAGCGCAATGGCGTCGTGGACGAATATCGAGTGCCGTGCAATTTTGAAATACAACTTTTCACGGGTTATCTCAAGAACAGTGTTTAGAATAAATGAAGCCTATACTTACTTGGTGATGACTGTCCATCTCGTGCGACCATATACAGATGGTACAAATAATTTCAGCGGGGCTCGTTTTCGCTTGAGCCTCACGCTCCGGTCGACCGTGTGAAGTAGTTACCCCAGAAAATATATCTGCCGTCCAAAAAGCAATAGAAACAAACCGACGAATTACCTATCGACAGTTAGAAGAGACATTGAACATAAGTTTAGCAGCATTACACAAAATTTGTACTCTTTGTGTTCCACACAACTTAACTCCCGAACAGAGACAAAGAGTGAATTGGTGTAAAAAATGATGTCTAAATTCCAGGAGGGTAAATCTAAAGACATAGTGTCGATCGTCACGGAGATGAAACTTATCTTTATTATTACGACGTCCCAACTAAACAACAGAATACGATATGGGTTCTCGAAGGTGAAGAAACCTCCGACCAGAATTCGCAACCTGACCTGTAAAAAAAAATAATGATAGTTGTTTTCTTTTGGTTCAAGAGGAATAATTGAACGTGTTGTGCTTCGAGAACAGAAGACCGTAAATGCTCTCTGGTTCACTACAGTATGCCTTTCAAAACTTATAGAAAAGTTAAGAGTGATTCGCCCAAACTCGCAACTCGCTAGCTGGTTACGTTCATCATGACAATGCCCCACCTCATCGAGCTGAACTTACCAGTCAAGTTTTGACAGATGCAGGCTTCGAGACTTTTGGAACATCCGCCCTATAGCCCCGACTTGGCGCCGTGTGACTTTGGGTTGTTTCCTTTTGTCAAGAGCCAACTGAAAGGACCAAAAGTTTAAAACTGAAGACACGCTACTGGAGGCCTGGGATAAAACATGCGCTGAAATTTCCAAATGAAAAGTGGAAAGCTATTTTCAGTGACTGGTTGGTTAAGTTTAAAATGTAAATTCGGTGCTCTTTGATAAGAAAAAAAATCACAAAAAGTTTAAAGCAAATAAATCGGCATGCTTGACTTCGCGGCCGCCTTTGCTATATTTCCTTTATGATATGCCGGTTGATGCAGCTGGTCATCGCACTATGGGATAGAAATTAATTTTTTGGTCAAAATTCTGAAACTTACCAATCTAACTTAAAATGGGGTGCTTTTTACTGGAAAAATATTATAAATTATTACAAATGCTTTTAGAAACCTAAAACTTATTATATGTTATTATAAATTTACACCCCCTTAACATTATTATTTTTTATTGTACAAAATAAACTAAAATGTCAGCTTGTTTGGTTAATTCGGTAGTATTCTAATCAGTAATCCGATGATTATTATCTCATATGATATACAGGGTACGACAATAGGTATGATTTTTTTAAATGGAATACCCTGAATATTATATCACCACCAAAAAATACTACATTTGATGTGTCTATCTCAATTAGTTTCTGGAAATATGACCATCCAAATCTGAAAAATAATTTTAAATTATTCTTAGAAGCGTAATAGAGATACATCTTCCCAACTTTTTTATTTTTTAACGTATAAAATAAATAAAAACACTGTTTTGTTGGGTAGATTCTGTAGAATCCATATCTTTCATCAGAATGCTTTTATCTTTTAGGATATACAGTGTAGGACAAAACATATTAAATTTTAAAATGGAAAACCTTGTAAATTATAAAAATGCTTGTATCTGTCCTTACACTCAGAAGTAGCAAAAAGTAGAAAGGCAATTGTAAGTACAAAAACTGATAAAGAAAAAGGTAAAAAATCTTTGACAACAGTAGCGAGACTTCGCGAGACTGCATCGGAAACACAACAATAGCTCTTATTATTTTAAACTCTTTTACTTTTTTAGTAAACAAGGCTAATAATAAACTAAGTAGATTAAATGTTGTATATTTATGTTTACTTAAAAATACATTTTCAAGTTTCTTATTACCCCAATAGAAGTCGTCATATCCTTTTATAATTTTGCGTACATGTAGTTTGGAGTATCTACTTTGAAATACACAGCATGAGCCATTAAAAATTTCAAAGTTGCTTTTTGGCCAAAATAATGGATTTCTATCCCATAGTATATCGGCGCGTCGCTGTAAAGGATAGCGGCGCCTTTGTATAAAATAGTCCGATTGCAGGCGGCCTTTTTATGTTTTTTTGTATTATTTTCAAAGGGTACCGAATTTGCGCTTTTAAAATCTTGTATCAACTTTATTATGACCTGATATTATCGTTTTTTTACTTCTGTCAATTTCGAAGATATGGCATCAAGCTTGAATACAGAAACGACCAGGTATGGTCAATTATCTCAAAAACGATCCAACCGAAATTCGTCAAAATTAGTACAGGGAGTAACTGGACATTTTAAATTCAGAAATTGCATTTGCGATGTTTCATAATTAAATTTCCTTATTCCCTTTCCTTGACTTTTTTTAAAGAATCTTGAAAACGTCGCAAAAATGCTATTCATGAATTTAGAAGGTCCAGTTTCACCCCTGTACTAATTTTGACGAATATTGGTTGGATCGTTTTCTAGATAATTGACCATACCTAGCCGTTTTTGTATTAATTTAAAAAAAGCATGATGCCATATCTCCAAAATTGACAGAAGTAAAAAACAATAATATCAGGTCATAATAAAGTTGATACAAGCAATTGATTACAATATATAAAAAATAGGGTATTCCATTTAAAATTTTAAAATTCCTTAACCTACAGAAAAACTATAAACTTGAGCAACCTTGCAAATACAATTTTTGAATTCTTTATGTTGGTCACAAAATTTGGTTCATTATATATTTGACAGTTGCTGAGATAATCCACCGTTCCGGTTTTTCTACTAACCCTATATTATAGACCCTAGGGTGAGAGGTGAGCTATTATTTACCGAGAAATTGATTTTGCCCTCTTAAAATAACAGACGTTTTTTGCCTCTTATGGTTATAGTTATTAAACATGGCGATTACAGCAGCAGTTTTAGAGAGATTTTGCAGCCTCTTCTAATAAATTTATCTTGCGTCTGCGCTTGACACATAACCTTATTTTTATCTGTGGTACCGATTTTAAAGTACGAAATCAGTATTTACTTATTCTCCATAAGTTATATATTGATTTAAATATATGCAAATAATTCCTTTGATTTTGTTTTTGAAAGTAGATGTAACAATACAGTATAAGCAAACACAAAAAGTAAGGTTAGGTTTGGTAGTAGAATAAAAAGCAAGTGTGCCAGATTGTAACATGTAAATAGATTACTGATTTAAACATCCTTAAAAATAGTCCGTTTTAATTTCTTTACACTATTTTATTTTTCTTACTGCTATGGATTTTTCGCTAATTAGAGCCTATGTATCAATGATATTTTAATTAATACGGCATTAAATGTCAACCTTCTTAAATAATTGATAATAAAATTCTACAATCCGACAACCACGCAGTTTAACAATAACGATAACGATAACGATAAGCTCTTCGGTATTCATCCGTAATTAAAGGAGTCCGGTATGGTTAATAACGATAACGGATCATGTTTGCGTTACTGCGCAGACTCAGAATAACGTTAACCACAACGGAATTGCAAAATAAGAGGTGCAAAATCAATACACTATGGGATAGAAATCCATTATTTTGGCCAAAAAGCAACTTTGAAATTTTAATGGCTCATGCTGTGTATTTCAAAGTAGATACTCCAAACTACATGTACGCAAAATTATAAAAGGATATGACGACTTCTATTGGGGTAATAAGAAACTTGAAATGTATTTTAAGTAAACATAAATATACAACATTTAATCTACTTAGTTTATTATTAGCCTTGATTTACTAAAAAAGTAAAAGAGTTTAAATAATAAGAGCTATTGTTGTGTTTCGATGCAGTCTCGCGAAGTCTCGCTACTTTTGTCAAAGATTTTTTACCTTTTTTCTTTATCAGTTTTTTGTACTTACAATTGCCTTCCTACTTTTTGCTACTTCTGAGTGTAAGGACAGATACAAGATTTTTTATAATTTACAAGGTTTTCCATTTTAAAATTTAATATGTTTTGTCCTACACTGTATATCCTAAAAGATAAAAGCATTCTGATGAAAGATATGGATTCTACAGAATCTACCCAACAAAAACAGTGTTATTATTTATTTTATAACGTTAAAAAATAAAAAAAGTTGGGAAGATGTATCTCTATTACGCTTCTAAGAATAATTTAAAATTATTTTTCAGATTTGGATGGTCATATTTCCGAAACTAATTGAGATAGACACATCAAATGTAGTATTTTTCTAAAGCATTTTAAAAGATTTTTTTGGTGGTGATATAATATTCAGGGTATTTCATTTAAAAAATCATACCTATTGTCGTACCCTGTATATCATATGAGATAATAATCATCGGATTACTGATTAGAATACCACCGAATTAACCAAACAAGCTGACATTTTAGTTTATTTTGTACAATAAAAAATAATAATGTTAAGGGGGTGTAAATTTATAATAACATATAATAAGTTTTAGGTTCCCAAAAGCATTTGTAATAATTTATAATATTTTTCCAGTAAAAAGCACCTCATTTTAAGTTAGATTGGTAAGTTTCGGAATTTTGACCAAAAAATAATTTCTATCCCATAGTGCGATGACCAGCTGCATCAACCGGCATATCATAAAAGAAATATAGCAAAGGCGGCCGCGAAGACAAGCATGCCGATTTATTTGCTTTAAACTTTTGTGATTTTTTTTCTTATCAAAGAGCACCGAATTTACATTTTTAAACAACTTGGTATCCAAGAGTTTTTTGACATGAGAAATGCAAATTGATGCAGTGCCGTATTATCCATTAGGCTGACTAGGCTAGTTGTTCAGGTGTCACTGAAAAAGCAATAGGCGCACAACACAGGGAAGTATAATAGGCGCCACAGGGAGTTTTTAAGAAAGAAAGCCAGAATGACCTTGTCATCAATTTTATTTTCAGTGGTATCAACTCAAATACTGAAAATAAAATAAGCTCTAAGTGCCAAAAACAAAATCTTTTGAAGGAATTTGGGATTAAAAACAATAGAGCATCTTTATAATCATATTTGTTTATTTTTTTTTACTGGAAACACCGTGATAACATTGAAAATCTCTTTATGCAGAAAAAAGTAGTGTTTTACTTATCAGTTAGTAGGGCAAACTTATGTATTATTATCAGTTAAAAAAAAGTCCAATTCTTACAACTGAAATTAGGCTCTATGCCAAGCATTATATTTTTAATTAGGATCTAAAGCCGATTCCCACTTAGGGGTGTTCACCTGTGACGCATGAGTCGGCACCCATCAGCTGATTGTCGGTTTTTTTCAAGCACACCAGCAAATCATATCCATGCACATGAATCGAATCACAACTTTGGTAGTACCAACCGTTAATTTATGGTAAGAAACTGGTCAGGGGCCATGCCACCCATGGCTTGCAGTTGTGAATCGTCTGGAGTCAGACTTTTTACCTGAGTTAGAACCCCAAGGTGGGACCGGCTATGCAAAGTTTAAAATCTGTTTTGTTTTGGTATTGGCACTTTGACCATTTGACATTCCCTCGCTTGAGACTAAAATCCTTTAAAAAAAAAGTTTTATAGATGTAAGTACTGAGCTGAAACTACGCCAAACACCGATGCTAGTCGTTCCCACCTACGGGTTTTTAATACCCCGGGTAAAAAGTCTCCGACTTTTGATTCACACCTGGAAATCATGAATAAGGGGTTAAAACTCGTGCGTTTTCACCCGCCAAATTGGGACTGGTTCTAGTTCTCCTCACGGTGACGTGACTTTTGACAAAATTTCTTCACATAAATTAACGGTTGGTACTACCAAAAGTTGGGATTCGATTCAAATATGCATGGATATGATTTACCGCAACCTCTTTGAAAAAACCCCAACAATCAGCTGATGGGTGACGACTCATGTTTCACGGGTGACTCCCCTAAATGGGAATCGGCTTTAATGCTTATTTAAAGCCATAGGGATGGCATAGAGTCATAGAGAATATTTCTGGAATAAACTACGTTTTGAATTTTTAGCACTTAGGCCCATTTTATTTCCAATATTCACAGGGACCGGTGTAGTGACCTACACCCCCTTGAATTTTTTTATAAAATATCACAATTTTTTGTAATTCTTGTCTGTATTATCACGACCACTTGTGAAAATAGCAAATAGCACACTGATTTCATGCATAGAAAATGCGTTATATCACACTAGTGTTGCAAAGTACTTTACAGCACTAGTGTTGCAAAGTACTTTACAACACTGGTGTGATACATATTATGATGTCATTCTAAAACTGCTATTGGTTTTGCAAGTGACATATTTATTGTAGTGACAGTAAAAAACTTTTTATTTACCTTAAACGGTAGAACCCAAATTAGCGAAAATCATCTTATTTTATATTTATTAAAATTTACGAAAAAATAAAAACATAAACAAAAATAGACATAACCACAAAAACAACTTTCACTGACTGGCACAGTGTTGTCAGGTAAGTAGATCAAATTAAAAATCTCCCTTCTACCTTTGAGCACGTACTTTATAGAGGCAGCCTTGCTGCTTGACCGTTCGACCTAAAGCGCCAGAGAAAAAGCCTATAGATCAAATTCCTTCCTCTCTTTCTTCGTGTACTCAAACAACTAGTTAAATCTTTTTTTTTTAATCCCTAATTAAACCTAAGGCTAATACACACTTTATGAATCCACTTTCTTTTATCCATTCATAAATAGAATCAGACCCTTCCGACGTTGCCAAATGCTTTCCATATTTTGCATGGTAACTGACGTTTGGTAGTCGTTTTTTCCTTACTTTAAGGACTTTAGGTTATGCATTTACAATTTTCATATTTTTTATATTTTTTCTTAAAAATATGAGGAAAAAACTGTTATTTTTACTTAATTTTACATTAAGGGAATTTAAAAAAGGGAATATTTTGGATATGCACCACTTTACGTTTTATTTAGAAGAGTGTCTAAAATATGTGAATCGATAATGTTTAAAAACACTTATAATAGCAGAAAACCGTATTAAACTATTAGCGTTATTACCTAACAAACCATACAATTTTTATTAAGTGAGGGCCTTTTTTAAATTCCAAAATGATAAAAGTTATATAATGCTTCTAGGTAGGTGATTTTCGATGTAAAAATATTGTCAAACAGTATAATATAGCAGTGAGGAAAAGTATATATCATAACTAGTGTTGCAAAGTAAATATCACCCTCAGTGTTGCAAAGTTCTCAATTGTTTTTATTTTTTCTGAACAGACAAACTTTAATTTATTTTATTTTTTGGTGAATAATTTGTGGTCGTAGGAAAATAGTGTACAGTACTCGTGTGAAAATGACTTTCTTACACTCGTGGGTTTGTCGCACTCGGCTAACGCCCGTGCTCAATATTCCCACTCGTGTGAAATTAGTCATTTTCCACACTTGTCCACTTGCAAATCCGTCGTAATAGTATATTTCCTAACTTGTGCTGAAAGTGCCATTTTTCCGCACATGACTGTAGTTGACCGAACCACGCGTGAGCGAAACGCAATTTTTCTACGAGCGTAAGAAAAACATACAAACTATTTTTTTAAATTTTAACACAATGCTACTTAACATCCTACCATAGGGTCCGCGCGTTTAGTAAAGAGGCCAACAATGTCATCGTTTTCTGCGCAAAATCTCCTCTTATTCCCTCATCGCGTATTTAAAATATTATTTATTTTTAAAATCAAATCTTTAAAATGCCTACTTCCTAGGTAACGATACGAAGCCCTCGAAACCGCGATTGAAAGGGAGTTACAGAAGATTTCGCGTAGATAATGATGACGTCGTGTGGCCTCTTTACTAAACGCGCGGACTTTACCAAAGCAAAATTTTCTTTTAAATATGAAGTACATAAAAATCCTTCTTTGCGACTCATTAATATTTGGTTTAAAATTTGTGTACTTTTTGGCACTGGTGCGGAAAAGTAATGAGGCATAGTGTACTTTTCCGCACTAGTGCGGACAACTGATTATTTCCACACTAGTGCGGAAAAATGACACTTTTCAAACTAAATTGCGTGCGGAAAAGTGCTGCTTTCCACACGCTAGTAGGAAAAAATCTAATCTCATACAGCACAGAATCCTTGAAAAATACGGCCACCTACTTGAGACTGTTATGACAACTATGAGATAACTCTTGTTTATAATTTTAATGATTAATGTATGTTATGTTGAACGACCATAAATTAATTAAAATGTTGTAATAAATAATAAAATATTGCATTAATTTGTTTTTTTGATGTACAGCTGGCATATAAAATATTTATCAAGTTTGCTAGTTTTATAATATGTAAGGAAAAATGTTTATTATACATATTAGCAACCCAAATATTTCAACGTCTTAGGGACGGTTATATTAAGTCGGGTTAACCCTGAATTCTGAACTAACCTGAGGTTAACTAGAAATTTGTACGTTTTATAACTTTGGATATCACCAAGCTTTAGTTATCTTTGTCTTAGGTAAATGCAAGGGGATAATCTGGAATACATTATGAGTGAAGTGCAAACAAACAGTACTGGACTTTTTTTCTTGTTTTTTTAATCACTGAAGGCTAAAAGCCTAAATACTAATGTACCGTGGGTGTCTTAAGCGAGGTAAGAGGGAGTTTGTTGACACGGGACTTAAATACTTGAAGATTTGGGGGGAAGGAAAGACCTCCGCGGGCAGCAGGTTCCACATTCTAGAAACTCTAGGGATAAAAGAACGGACAAAGTGGGAAGTTCGGGGCCTGTCCAGATGGACCTTATAGGATGATGCATACGCGCAGAACCACGAGTTTCTCTGTTGAGAACCATCATGAGTGGAGGAACTATACTGGACAATTCTTCAGAGCAGAAGCCATGAAAATACCTATAAAAGCGATAAATCCCCATAGCCCGACGATGGGCAAGAGAGGGAAGCCTTTCTGTAAGTGAAGGTATCATTAATGAGACGAATAGCTCTTCTTTGAATAGAATCAAGAATGCTTAGGGTTGTGGGGGACGCCATGCCCCAGATATGAGAACAATATTCCAAGAGAGGTCTGATTTGGGACACATATAAAGTGTATAAATTAGAAGGGGAGAAATACTTTTGGCTCGAAAGAGAAATCCAAGCTTTTTGAAGCTGCCGTGGCTATAGATACAATGAGTTTATGCCAGTTAAGGTTACTTTCAAATGTGACGCCCACAAGATTGAAGGTGTCTTTGATCTGTAAAACTTGGCCGCTCATAAGTAGAGGATAAGTATTTGATGACTCTTTTCGCGACAAGGAACACGATTGTGTTTTGGATGCATTAAAATGGACGATTTTGGCGCCCAATCAACGTTAAATTAGATCCTGCGAAAGGGATATCTGCATCGCTCTGCGTTTGTTTTCCAAGTCAGGTTTAGTGATGGGTTTAGGAACCTGAAACTATGAATGGAATTAGTTGTGGACGAGAGAAGGTCGTTGATGTGAAGAAGAAACAATGTTGGTGCCAGAACTGAGCCCTGAGGGACTCCAGCATTTACTTGGTGAAAGCTTGAAGAATGGCCGTCCACAATAACTGATATACGACGATCAGATAGATAACTAGAGAGCCAAGTACAGAGTTTAGTTGAAAGACCATAGGAGGGAAGTTTATTAAGAAGTGCGGCATGCCAGACCTGGTCAAAAGCTTTGGATATATCAAGAGCAACGATCTGGGACTCACCTAGAAACTCAAGAGACTTATTCCAGCAGTGTGATAAGAAGGAAAGAAGATCTGCTGTAGATCTTTTGTGGCGAAATCCATAGTGCCTGTCATGCACAATTTTGTGTTTTTCTAAGTACTTAAAAATTTGTGAATTAATTATTTTTTCCATTACTTTACAAAGAACTGAGAGAATTGAAATTGGTCTAAAGTTAGATGGTGTATGATACAGGTTGTTTATTCCTATATATACGATACGAAACTTAAAGGAGTAATTGCTCATGTTTTTTTATGAAAAAAATTTGTTATAAACATATATCTGGACTTGCTTCTTTTCCGAGATATAGGACGTTAACATAAAAAAAAACGGTATTTTTTAAATATCTTAAAAACCCTTAGACCGATTAGGATGAAATTAGGTACACTTATTTAATATCATAAGGCGCTTGTAAATATCTACCTAGACTAAGATTACCCATCCAGTTTTATAGTAAGAGCCAGGCATAATTCATTCTGAAAGTACACAAAAAATGATAAAGTAACAAACCTTTTCAAAAGCACATAGCCTCTGACAGAGCCTGATTACACATTTTTTAGATAAAAAAAACATTGCTAAAACACGTATTAGGTACTTAAAAAGAATCATTTTATTTCGTTTCTGTCCTGCCATAAAACCTTACGCGTGGCTTGATGAACCAGAAATTTGTCGGGTGTATTATTTTTTGCTGCAATAAGCTATACTTATTTTCGAAAAATTTGAACTTAAGGCACGTTAACCCAGGATAAAAATCCTTGACTTTTTCACCGGTAAACAAGATTGAGACACACTTCCACCAAGTATTCCGGATCTAAACCTCTTTAACAATAAACAAAGCATAACGAAGATATAAGCAAGATTAGGGATTCCCTGCTATAACGAGGTGTAGAACGACCACTATTCCCATTAACTAACAAATACATAAATTATCAAATTTGCAACGTGCTGAAATTTTTAATGCAGGACTGTAATGTCAGTTTTTATTGACATTTTAAAAAACATAGTCTGTGAGACAGTAATAAAATAAACTTCATGATAAAAACCCTAATAAAACATGTTTAAGGGAGTTTCTTTTGACGGGTCTACCACGAATATTTACCGACATATACAGGGTGTCCCGTAATCAATTGGACATAGGTTAATGTAGGATACCTGACATGCAAATAAAGTGTTTGAGCTCAATATCGCTTAGCAAAATGTTATTGGTTTTTGTTTTACAGGTTGCTAAAACTAATTTTTTACCAAACATTTAGTAAAATATCTCGGAAATCACTAGACAGATTAAAGTAAAATTTGGTGTACTTTTACTATTCGGGATGTCGAACACGAATATGATATCTGTTTTGCCATTACCTCTAGATGGCGTCACATGCAATAACATTGATTGATTAAAATGTACATAAGTTCTTTGACCTCCCTGTATGCACATTTGCAAGTGGAAATAATAAAACAGCATTTAATTTTAGTCATAAAGGTATACTTCTTTGATCTCCAAAAAGTAGACCATTTTTGAAATAAACGACTCTTTTATTAGGTTGCTCATGAACACTCTAAAATTTATTTAAGAACGATAAAGTTAGAAAAGGCTATTCATTATAATAAATGTTCGAAATGTTCACTATTCACTAGGACACATTGTCTAATTCTTTTATTTAAATTTTGCCTGACTCCAAATAATAATTTTTCTTGGGACCTAATGATATTGACTCCTTCCACAATCTTTTGCCACAATTCCTGACGGTTATTTAATAAAAAAGTTAGAAGTATACCTTTTTTGAACAAAATTAAATGCTGTTTTATTATTTTCACTCGCAAATGTGCACACAGGGAGGTCAAAAAGTTATGATCATTTTAATCAATTAATGTTATTGTATGTGGCGCCATCTAGTGGTAATGGCAAAATAGATATCACATTCGTGTTCGTCATCCCAAATAGTAAGAGTATATCAAATTTCACCTTAATCTGTCCAGTGGATTCCGAGATATTTCACTAAATGTTTGGCAAAAAATTAGTTTTAACACCCTGTAGAACGAAAACCAATAACATTTTGCTAAGCGATATTGAGCTCAAACGCTTTATTTTCATGTCAGGTATCCTACATTAACCTATGTACAATTAATTAAGGAACACCCTGTATAAAAGCGGCGCTTTAACCCAGCCTGTGGATATCAAATGTTTCGGGTGTCGGACTGGGCGAACGCGAAACTTTTTTTTTATCGTTTAACCACAATATTTTTCATGAAATGTTTAAACATTGTGCCAAAAATGGCGTATTAATGAAACCCGCCAAGGTCGATACCCAAAACATAGTGTTTGAGCCTGAAAAAATAGTTTGACACTGCTTTTTCTTCACATAAATATTATTTTTAAAATACACATTTACTTTGGCGTTCATTTGATATTTGGATATTTTTTTGTACGATGAATGGTTTTAAAAGCCATTTTGATGCGCAAAGCAAAATCGCTAAAATCTGATATGGTGTTTTATTTTTAAGTTAGGTTTTTGACAAAAACTTTTTTTATGTTATTAAAATTGTATTAATGTATATGTATATGTATGTATATATATATATATATATATATATATATATATATATATATATATATATAATATATATATATATATATATATATATATATATATATATATATATATATATATATATATATATATATATATATATATATATACGGAATGAAGGGAATAAGCGGAGATTTTGCGCAGAAAATGATGACGTCGGTGGCCTCTTTACTAAACGCGCGGACTTTACTTGACCCTACTTTAATACAAATCAGACAAAAACAAATTTTACATACGTTTGTCGTATGGAAAAATATCAAGAGACCAAATTAACCCCAAAGTAGATGAGTATTTCAAAAATAGTATAGATTTAAAGAAAAAGCAGTGGCGTACTATTTTTTCTTAAAAAAATCATTACAAACCTTGTTCGAACGCCAATGGTATTTTTTAACTTTAACAGCAAAAATGCAATGTATTGATCAAAATAACTGTATCAAAATTTTGTAAGAATATCTGAAATGGTAAGAAAGTTTTGAAAAAAGGCATTGTTTTGTTAAAACTTTAACACCCTGTATCTTGGAAATCAAGCATTTTTGGACATAATTTTATTTGAAAAATGTTCTTATTTTCTTGCATTTTATAAAGTGTTAAAATATACAAAATTAAAAATTACCCTATAACGGGTGATGCATTGCCAGGCGGGACATGGGCAATCCCATGTAATTTTTAATGGGGTCAATTATTGGCTCCCCTAATTATTTTAGAGAAAAATTCTATTGAAGTTTTTGAAGAGCATGCAAATCTACGTCCAGGGTAAAAACTTTAGATTTTTCGGGTAACCCGTTTGCTAGTTAGATGGTAATATATTTTTAAAAAATTTTACATAATTATCGCCTCATATTTATGAACAACAATAAAAATACCAGTTAGCGTGACATAACGGTGTCGTTTTGAAATTTAGTGCTTTATTATTATCAAAAAATCGTACAGTGAAAAGATTAAAGTTGTATTTATACAAACGAATTAACTTCAGTTAAACTAAACTAGAGTAACAAATTTTAAGAATTTTTGACATTTATAATATTTACATGCTTCAATAAGTTATATATCGCACCAATGGGTCCGATATTTTTATTTATAAAGCGATTTTATTTCTTTAAGCCCGACCCTGCTTATATTTTTAAAAGATGAGGAATGTGGTTATATTAAAAATGAATTCAAAATAATTTAAATAATAATACCATATAAATTACTATTATATTTTTAAGTGTCCGGAAAGAAGATGAAACCAGATGTTATGTAATATTTAATATTCCAAGCAGAAGATACTTAGGAAATTTGACGCCAATTTTTTTTGTGAATAGCTGCACTTGAAATACTTTGGATTTTTAAAATTTACTTAAAGAGGTTATCCTCAAGCGCCTGGGAACTAGGCTCATTTTTAAAACTAGCCGACCCGCGCAATGGTGATATAATATACACGGTGTTGCATTCAAAAATAATTATATTTTTTGTCCTACCCTGTATATTTAATTTAATTAATTCAAAAACTAAAGAATTAACCTAATTAACTGATATTTTTGTTAATTTTGTGGGATAAAAAAGAAGGAAGTTTTGGGGGTGTAAATTTATAAATGAACTTTACCACTTCGTTGGACGTTATTCTAGACTAATACAGGGTGATTTAAAAATCGATCACGAAACTTAAGGGGGTGATTTTACTTGACAAAATAAGGATAGAGCTTCAAATAAACTTTTTCAAAATATCATTTGTCTTCAAGTTACAAGCCGTCAAAGTTCAGTTTTTATTTTGGTTTTTTTGCCATATTGCATTTATTTTTTTACCAATCCAGTTGATATTTGGCACACAGGCTTTGCAGATTCTAAAAAATTTAAGACAAAAGTACTTTTTTAAAATACCACCAGAGGACACTTTACCTAAAACTTAAAATTTATTTACATCATAACTTACTTATTTTGACAGATATCACAAAGCTGGAGGCGCCATTTTATAGATAATCAAAAACCTAAAACATAAAGTACTCTTTATTAAAGTCGATAAACCTCACCGTTTAGGCACCAATAAACATCAAAGTTTTCATCAATTTCAATCAAATTACCTACATACATACAGGGTGTCCAGAAACTTAACCGACAAACTTTACGGGGCGATTCTACAACAGAAAATAAGAAAAAAACTTCATATTAACATATGCCCAAAACTTCTTAGTTTTTGAACTACAGGGTGTTAAAAATAATAATAAAAAAGTTCTTTTTCTTATTTTTTGTTGTAGAATCGTTTGGTTAGTTCTGGTTAGTTCTAATTACTTATAAATTAGACTTATTATAGTGCCTGTAATTAAACTTACAATATTTATTCCGGCAATAAAATATTTTATTATTATTTAGTTATAGGTATAAAATATAATTTATTGTTTGAGAGCCACCGACTACCGAGCGCAAGGAATTTTATGGCTTAGCGGACTTAATAAAGCGATTTCACTATATATACTTTTCCTCACTGCGGTAAAATATACTGTATGACAATATTTTTATATCGAAAATCACCTAAGTAGTAGCTTTGTATAACTTTCATTATTTAAGAATTTAAGAAAGTCCTTACTTAAAAAATATTGCATGTTTTTTTGATGTAAGTCCCATTAATTAACAGCCTGTTATCTCCAAATTTATTTTCAATAACAATATGACAGCGATGACATCCGTTTTTTGTTCTGGCTGGCGTATGGCATGTGATCTTTTACCTTTTAGAATGACATCATATCATATATCACATTAGTGGTGTAAAGTACTTTTCCTACGACCACT
>JACEGR010006931.1:0-55080 GCA_014170235.1 Listronotus bonariensis
GGTACACCTTTTGGTATAGAAAACATAGGGGCATTTACTCGTTTACTTAAATGGGATATACAAAGTAGCACAAAAAGTTTGGACGTTTAAGAGAAAATGAAAGTTGGGTAGGTAGTGTCTTCTAGTTAACACCTTAAAATTAACAATAAATTTGAATAGCTCATGTCAAAATAACCCTTAGACACCGGGTTTTATTACAATATTTATAATGTATTTAATGTTATGGAGATAATTTAAAAATATTTTTGAACTGCATCCCAGTTTTATCACCTTTGATACTGAGGTAAGTTTAGTTCTTCAGTTGTATTTTTTCTTACTTTGAAAACGAAGCTAGATAAAAAAAATGCAAGAAACTAAAAAGCGGTATTAATAATTGCTTAATTATAAAAAATATAAAAACGTCAAAAAATCAGTGGCGTACTTATTTTTTCAAAAAGATAAGATGCGGTGCTCACTGGGACGCCAGTGAATCCAATAATAACAATCTAGTTAGAGCTAAATAGCCGCCTTATTACTTTAAATAAATTTATCAACTTTTATTCAAATCGGCCTAAGCATGTTATGAAATATTTAGAGAAAACGGATTTTTTCTTAAATTTTAACACCTACACACCTAGTAGAAAAGCATTTTCAGGCATATGTTTATAGGAACTTTTTTTATAAAATAACATTAGGAATCACATCTTAAAGTTTCGTACCGTTGTTAGAAAACACCCCTGTATATCTACTGTTTTTTAGATGTAAGTGGTCATATTTTGAAAACTATTAAATATATATCAGATGTGGTATCTATCCTCCTTGCTTATAGTTAAAAGTTAGTGGCAAAATATAAATGAAAACCCTGTACCCTGCGACGCCCCAGGGCGTCGCTGTGTCAAACCAGGGGTGTCACGTGTTGAAGCGATAAAGTCGAGTCAAGGCATTTTAAAAGAAAAATTGATTGAAATTGTAAACCCTTTCCTAAAAGAATGTTAACAAAGCACTTGTTATCATATAATAGGCTTTTTATTATGTACTTTAAAAAGAACTATATACAAAGTTAAAGGGGTTTTATTATTTTATATGGTCAATAGACCCCCAACTATTAAAAAA
Source organism: Listronotus bonariensis (assembly GCA_014170235.1). Classification (NCBI taxonomy): domain Eukaryota; kingdom Metazoa; phylum Arthropoda; class Insecta; order Coleoptera; family Curculionidae; genus Listronotus; species Listronotus bonariensis. Next base: position 1,093 of record JACEGR010006931.1, read on the forward strand.
CCGCCTAGTGCTACCATTTGAATTGGTGCGTTTTTGAGAACGGGGTGAAAACAGCCCCTTTTCAGTTTTTTGAGGTTAGGTCAAAAACTGCGCATTTTCAGGTAGTAGTCAACGAAAAAGTTGTATTTTTAACAAAAAATATGCTTAAAAATCCACAAAAAAACGCGTTTTGTATTTTGCCCTATAACTTTTTTCCATGGGGGTTTAGGTATAGGCATTGGTTCATAGAAAAAGAACTTTTATCCTTCCTTTACAATGTGACGCTAAGTAAAATTCTTTAGTGTTTAAAGTGTTCGAGAAACAATTTTCTAACACCAAAGACTTTTACTTAGCGTCACTGTGTAAGGAAGGATGGAAGTTCTTTATGAACCAAAGCCCATACCTAAACCCCCATGGACATAAGTTATACGGCAAAATACGAAAAAAAAATAATAAAAAACGTGTATCTTCGTGTTTTATGGCTTTGTTTTTTATTTGGCAAGCATTGTTCGATGAAGAATTTAATTTTCTACAACTTTTCTATTGACTACTACTTTTAAAAAATGCGTAGTTTTCGACATAACCTTAAAAACTGAAGAAGTGATGGTTTTACCCCGTATTCAAAAACGCACCCCTCTAAATAGTAGCAATCCACGGTTTTTATTATTTGGGGATCCATTGACCATATGAAATAATAAAACTCCTTTAACGTTGTAGTTCCTTTTTACCCTATTTTTTGTACTTAATCAATAGCCTATAATGAACACTTTGAACAGTAACCAGAATTAACCTTTATTAGCAGGGCCGGATTATCTATTAGGCAGAGTAGTAGACAACTTCCTAGGGGAGGGGGGAAGGGGCGGGAGGGTCCACCTTAGATAAGAGCCCCGCGCAACGAAAATGGCTGCCCAGCAAAGAGAAAAATTAATAATGTGACATGTTTCGTGATTAAAAATTTATATTTATTTGTTAATAAAGGTGGTAAACACCTAACAACTTCTTTTTAGACTTTAATGTTATAAAAAGTGGAAGAGCTTTTTTGGTCTTCAATTTTATCTAGAAGAGGACGAACTAAATATTTTTTTGCTCTTTAATTTTATCAAAAGGGGCCCTGACAATTGAATTGCCTAGGGGCTTCTTGGTTTGCTTTTGTGGTGAGGACTTTCTTTTTGCTTATCAGTATTTCTTTGAGGTAGGGATATTTTGTTTTTGGTTGAACATTAACCAGAACTAATCTATAATGCCTTGTTTAGAAACGGCTAGTAATTTAGTCGAGTAGCGAGTAATTAAGTATTCTCGTGCGTGTGGACAGCTACTACACTAAACTACTTTTCTTATTATCATTGTCCGCACGCACCAGAATACTTAATTCCTCGCTACTTCACTAACTTACTAGCCGTGCCTGAACAAGATTAAAGGTTTGTTGGTTTGTACTTTTGTGGTAAGGCGTTTTTTTGCTTGTCGGGAGTAGAGATTTGAGACATTTTTTGGGAGATCAAAGGCGTCGTAAGACAATTAAAGGATTTTTATTAAGGTCGAGATATTAAAAAAATAAAGAACTTTAATAAACCTATATAGCTAACTCTATATATGTTTTTTTGTAATATATTCATAAATACAGCTATATTTTGCGCATTTAGAGATATATTTAAAGGTTTTATAAGCATTAGTCTTTTTGTAAATTCGGAAAAATACACATTGACATTGGCACTAAGTTGGAAATGACCTTGGTTGTTTTTACAAAAAGCCCTTCAAATGCAAGATTTCAATGGCGCCACAGTGCAAATAACTTTAGAAACCCCTGGTTTAAACTATTGTTATAATCTGTTTCTTAGGCGTACACAAGTGCAATGTATTTATAATCTAAATATATACGAGTAGGTTAAAATTTTACAACACATTTGATGAATAAACCACGTATTTATCTTAATTATGACCATGTTTTTACTGTATACTATATCTGTTTTTAAAAATGTCTTTGCTTTTTAGAAAAACAATATAATACGTTTTTCTTTTACTAAACCGGTTAAGTTATTTGAAATTAGTGCAACGAGAGTAGTCTAATAACTACTTTAAGAACTACTCTAAAAACAATACGTTCTAAAAATTCGAACCTAAAATTCTTTATTAATTATGCTAATTTTAAAATCGAGCCAGCTTTCTTCATCGGATATATGCCATGTTTATACAGGGTGTTTCAGAACTATAAGATCAAACTAAAAGGTGTATTTCTTATGTTAATTTATGAAAAAAGTTTTTATAAACATATTACCGGAGTTGCTTTCTTACTGAGATACAGGTCGTTCAAATATAGGAAAAAAATCAGTTTTTTCTAGATATTTTTAAGATGCTTGGGCCGATTTGGATAAAATTTGGTACATTTATATAAAGTAATTAGGCGCTTATTTAGTCCTAATCATATTGTTATTATTAGGTCCAGTGGCGTCTCAGTGGTTAACTTATATTATAGAGTAAAAAAGTACGCCACTGACTTTTTATACTTTATTATAATTAGACAAATAATATTAAAACTTTTAGTCTTTTGTATTTTCTTTGTTTCCCGCTTTGTTTTTCGAGAAAAAAACTGTAAAATTAAAAAATAAGGAATAATCAAGAATAAAATTCACGACTGCTAATTTATTTTAGGGTAAATAATTGTTTTATTTTTATTTTTGCTTTTTATATTATGTTGTCTATAAGTAACTACTATTTAAAAAAAAAAATAAAGTAGCTTTAATATGGTTTCTCGAAAACAAAGGTGGATAATAAAAAACAAGACATTAAAAAGTTGTATTATTAATTGCTTAAAATTAAAAAAATATGAAATCGTCAAAACTGTTAGTGATGTACTTTTTTTCTCAATAATATAAGTTGCGGTGCCCACTAAAAGCCAATAATAACAATATGGTTAGAGCTAAATAAGCTCCTTATTACTCTAAATAAATGTTCCAAATTTTATCCATATTAGCATATTATATAAAAACTGATTTTATTTCGTAAATTTTAACGCCCTGTATCTCGGTAAGGAAGTACTTTTGGACCTATGTCTATAGGAACTGTTTTTCATAAAATAATATAAGAAATCACACCTGAAAGTTTGATCCCATAGTTGTGAAACACTCTGTATAGTTTTATTAATTTGCAATAATTTATGACTACCTAAGATTACACGAGAGCTTTAACGCGCATTATCCAAATGCGATAAAACGCATGAGCGTTAACACGTGCGTTTTATTTAAATTCGCATTTGGCTATTGCGCATTAAAGCGCTTGTGTAAACTTAAGGCGTTTTTTCGTGTTAATACGGTTCAAAACATTTTAAAAACATTTGAATACCATTTGAATACCTATATTTATCTAACTCTCATTTTTAATTTTGCCAATTTAAACGCGGTTTAAACCACTCCGATGAATACAATTAACACGAAAAAATGATTTTAGTAACTGCATACTTAATTTCTTTGTCGCTGCCATAAAAAAATAAATAAGAGAGACATGCTTTTCTAAAAATTAATAAAAAGCATATCAAAAAAATTTAATATTTTTATTTTCACAAGAATTATTTTTGGAAGAAGATGAGGATGAACATAACGAAGGTAAAGACGTATCGGTAGCCAGAGGTCATGGAAAGAAAAAGAAGAAACATCAAAAGAAAATGCAAAAAAACCTAAGAGGAATGACGGGGGTAAATAGTGTTTTATTCATCGATTTAAAGGCTTTTACAGTATAGAGCAAGGCGCCCACTAAAGTGTCAAGCCAGTGATGTGGCATCGAGGTAGTGAACTAGTAGCGGAAAAAAGTCTTTAAAGCCGTTAAAAATTAAACATTTTGGAAACAAGTTGTGCCCAACTGACTTCATACGCTTTTCTAACACCATTTTACCGCCACTATAATTTAAGTAAAATTTTCTTGCTAAACGCATAGCTCGGAGTGGTTTAAACCGTATTCGAAAATGACAATAAAAATATTAGAATCAAGAAAATGTAGGTTTTCAAACAGTTGCGTCATAGCCCAATAAGATATTAGGTTCCCAACAAACACTATTTGCCGGCAATGTACATTTTTCATATTGGCATTGATAGTAAAGCATTGGCAATTGGTGGCAATATTATGCCAACATCTTATACGCATTAAAAAGTCAACCCTAAATAAACACTTTATTGCCAATAAATTTTACATGCAGACGAATTTCCGGCAAGCATACACAAATGGCGGCATACCAATCCTGATTAAATAAAGTAGGCGATTTTGTTGCAGGCAAATAAATATTGGATTTTTGAAAGCAAACCTTCAACGCATATTCATACTTTTTAAACCATAATATTAACATTGGTATTTAACTAACATTAAAGCAATTTTTTTGATCTGTTTTATTTATAATGGCAGCTAGACAACATTATTTTATGTTTTTTACATAATTTAAAGGAAATGGCCTTTTCATAACATTTTATTGTTAAAAATCATGCAAATAAAAATTAGGTCAAACAAAATGTTTATTATGTATTTTTGGAGCGAATAAAAATAAAATGATGGTAAAATTAGCTACGTTAATTTCGACCGAAGGTGGCCGCTTTGTGCATTTGTTTTCTACGTGGTTTTCTAGCTTTTTAGTTTCTTTTAAAAAAAAGAGTTTTTAATAGACATAATTAAATGTATTCATTACCTAATAAGTGTGTGTTGTGTGATTAATTGGTGATGGCTAGTCGAGAAGGCAAGATATTCAAGTAGACTGTTAGGAGCTGTAAACATTTTGTTTAAATTTTATTAAAAGTTTTAAAGACGTGTTAATAAAAAATATTATATATATTTAATAGTTTTTTGACATACTGATAGATGGCGTGATGGACAATAAACTACTACGTTTCTGCAATATCTTAACTTTTTATCGTCTAAACCGTACCCATTAGACAAAAATAATTCGAGAGCGGTCTGCGGTAGGTGATCTCACTTAGTTTTGAAAGAAATATCTTCGGCTAGTGTAAAAATCTGCATCTCCAAGTTGGACACTGTTCCGAGAGATGGTACTTTGCATTGCAAGGAAATTGCATGCAGTAAAGAGTTTTATCCCATCTTAATTTTCAAATAAAATATCGCATCATTTTAGCTTTTAAAAAAAGTATATGCGACAATTTTCGTCAATAAGACGTCAGCTTGCTGCTTGGGAGTATCTGCATTTGCCCACTTTCGTCTTTTTGTTATCTTTTTGCCAATAACTTATTAATGATGGATGCCATCATCTTAAACGCATTTTTTGCCAATAACTTATTAATGACGGATGCCATCATTTTATCTGCAACACGTGGCCTAATAACGGCCAATTGCCCACTTTCGCGTCTTTTGATACCTTTTTGCCAATGCCTTGCCATTAAAGAGTGTTGGCAATGCCAGTAAATAAAATGTACAACGCCGGCAAAAAATGTTATATGGGTTATGATTATAATTTTTATTTTTAGTGTTAATACGTACTTTAGTTTACACCGGATAAAAAAAATTACTTGCCAATTATATTCATGTTAAAAGTTTACAAAAAATGTCCAAAACAAAGTTTTTAATGAGTTAAATGCATGTGCCCGCCCGACAAGGATAACTATATTGTTTTTAAAACATTGTCCGAGATGTATTCAAACCCGGGTTAATACGTGACGTATATGGCGTCACTGTTTAGCAGGAAAATGTAATATTTTTAAAAGTTTTTTAACCGTATTAACAACAAAAAATGGCTTTAATACGGGCTTCTGTATTTATTTGGTGTATTTCTTTTAACTTGTAGAACCGTTCTTTAGAACCAATCAAAACAGTTTTAAAAGGAACACTAAAAAACTGGGATTTGCCGTTGATATGACATTTATAAGATTTGACAGATTTGTTGTTCTTTGTTTGGTTTTTATTTTAGTCATCCGTGGTTTATATTAATTTTTTGGGTAATTAATTAACCACAATAAATTATTACAGAGATTTTTCAAATATAACCAAGTATATTTACTACTTGCCCTTTGGCATATGTCATTAGTGTCAGAACACTTCGTGCACCTCCGTGATGGTGCATGAGAGGCAAGGGAGAGGTAATAGAACGGTTCTGCAGAACAATTCGATTATAAAAGGAACACTTACAGTGTTGTTCTGGGCGGTTCCAAAACATAAAAGGAATACACCAATTTACGCAGGTTTTAAGTATTGCTTTTGACATTGACTTACCTCTTGCCTACCATTTCGGTGCGTGATTTGCCTTATATCTTTTGCACTCTTCTTTTTCTTTTCTTTTTTAATACACTTATAGGGTACATGTCTTATACCCTGATACAGTTAATACTCCATAAACTAATACAATTTTTTTATATGTCACCCCTTGGATTTAATTTTGATCAGATTCAATATGTATGCTATCTATGTTATAGGGTTAGAATTACATTTTTAAATTAATATTTCTGCTTTAAATAAATTAACTTCTTTAGGTAATGAGATGGAGAAAACTGAACAAAGAAATATACATGAAGATGTTTCCAGTTTTCATGGTCGAGGAAATTTCAATTCCTTGAAACACAAGAAAATAAATTCTAGAAGAGAAAGTACGTAAATAACATTATATTAAATTTTATTTTACTCAATTTAAAACCATTTTCGGTGCACGTCATGCCTCTTGAGTGACGTAAAATGGCGACATGGTTGCCAGCTTGTGATAATAATATAAAATTATTAGGTTGTTATGTTTTTTTTTTTTAATAAATGCAAATTAATCACAATTTGCAAATAAAATTAAATAAAACAAGTCAAGTCAGTACTTGTTTTCTTTTTTATTCATTTATCTAGTAATGAAAAATTGTGTGTGTTTTCGGAAACTCTTTAAAGTAATGAAAAAACTTGAAGAAACTAAGGTAAATTATTTAAATAAGCTATCACCAAGTAGCCCTTATTTAATAAAATTCTTTAAAATGAACACTTATTTTTAAAGTCCGTAATAATATTTATCCAACACTTACATATAATATCTACATAATTGATCAGATTTTGAGGATATAAAGTGTACTATAAGTCACTAGTGAGCTAAAGTACCCTTTAGCTCACTAGTGAATTATAGACATTACAACCAAACAAGCTTGCTTTCCAAAAATACAAAATTTTGTTGCTGGTGTTGACAATGACAAGTAACAAATAATGGATGAGGTTTTCAAATTATTTTCGATATTAAAAACGATTTATACGAAAGTGTTGGATAAAATTTTGTATTAGACACGTGAGTTATTACATATAAGTCACTTAAGAAAATTACCTTTAAACTTTTCTTGCGTGACTTATATGTAATATAACTCACTTATCTAATAAATAACTATAATACACGAAAAGACAACAACAAAGCCACAGAACATTTAAGTAAAAAGTCGAACAAAGTTAGGCAACGTCGCAAGATAAGACTTAATTCGACCAACCTAGAGTGCGTTCATGGATGGAATGGAATCAAAATCACATTTGAAATGTATTACATTGTAAAAACAATTTTAGAACGCTACTCAGGAAATGAAACGTAAATGTCCCTTGTAACCTGGTATGTAACGGAAAATAATTAAAGATGTTTATTTATTTATTTATAATCCAATATAAATTACAATTTTAATATACCATAAATCAATTTCTAAACAAATCAATACTTATTGATGCAATAATTTTTTTTTAAATGTATGTTTGTGTTTGTATAAGGATATCCTTATTTTGAATTTGAAAAAGTTTGTAGGTATTTTGTGGTTTTAAGATAAATTAGTATATAAATAAAGAGCCTAAAAATGAACAAAGTTGTTTCTGATAACCATAGTAGCATTAGCAAAATACTTTTTGTTTCTTTTTAAAAACTTTTAAAACTAAAAATTATAAAAATCTCGTTTGTTTCCTGTTCTTTTAAGAGACAAATATGAAATGCGCAAAATCGGTAAATTATTACCGCGCTTGTGAGCACGGTAAAGAATGTAATACAGAGTTACATTCCCAGACTATTTTAGAACGCTGTAAGACAGAAAGCAATGTAATAAATAATACATTTAGAAACGACCTCTGTAACAGAAATGTAAGAAATGTGTACTTTGTAATGATTTATGAACGCAACCCTGACGATAATAAAATTTGAATTAAATTTTTTTTTCGGTGTTAATCAAAGGAAAATTTTTCTGTTATTAGATGCGTTAAATAACGACGTTAATATGTGTTCAGTACACTAATTAAAAGGCCAAATTTTAATAAAATTTGTCGAAATATTTATTCTGTTAATTTTATGCAATTAAACGTCAAGTACAGCTGATTGATGACGTACACCGGAAATTGTTTAGAATTCTCTATATTAAGTAATATACATAATACTGTTATTATATACGTACAGGGCTATTTTAGGTTGGTATTTTTCTTTTACCACTGTATAAAATTCAATATTTTAAAATTTATTTTCGAGGTAAAGTTTTAAGAAAAAAATGCCTTTTATCATAACTTTTCTACCGCTCCAGGTATTTGCACAACATTTGATACACGTCTTTTTACCATTACATTACGTTTTTTGCTATAAAATTTTTTAAAAATTACCAGTGGCGTTCAAACAAGATTTGTTTTGATAAAAAAACAGTACGTCACTGCTTTTAGTCAAGTCAATATTATTTTTAAAATCTAATTTAGTTTGGGATAAATTTGGTTTCTAGATATTCTTTGTACGGCGTTCTAAAAAATAAAAGCCATTTTGAATTATGGCAAAATCTTAAATGTCTTATAAGGTGTTTCGTTTTTGTTAAATTTGTATTAAAGAAAGGTCAAAGACTTACATTACTACAATTTAATATGTCAATTCAAATCCCCTAGATCTCTTTCTTACTACCAACCCCGAACTCTATGAAACATCTGTCACAGCACCCCTAGGTCGCTCAGATCATGGCTTAGTTACTATATCTTACCCTGCACATCCCGACGTAAATGAATACATGCCACCACGTACCGTATGGCACTACAACTCAGCCGACTGGGATGGCCTAAGGGACTTCTTCGCCACTTACCCCTGGAATTCCATCTGCTTTTCTTCTCATGATCCTTCTCAAATTTGCAATCAACTAACTGAATCATTTCAATTGGGCATTGAAACCTATATTCCACACCATCAAGAACCCCAACAAACCCTTGTTTTCCAAGTCTTGTGATAAAGCTAGAATTTTTAAAGTTCAGGCTCACAAGAAGTTTCTTCAGGATCCTACTCCAGAAAACCGACAGGCCAGCAATGAAGCAAGAAACTACTTCAATCAAAAATTTCTGAAGCTAAAGACTTCTTCGACAATAGTATTAAAAACAAAGTTCTTTCTTGTTCAAATGACAGCAAATCTTTCTGGTCCTTTGCGAACCCTAAGCATTCTTGATTCAATTCAAAGAAGAGCTATTCGTTTCATTAATGATCCTTCACTTACAGAAAGGCTTCTCTCTCTTGCCCATCGTCGAGCTGTGGGGGATTTATCGCTTTTTATAGGTACTTTCATGGCTTCTGCTCTGAAGAATTGTTCAGTATAGTTCCTCCACTCACGGTTCCCAACAGAGAAACTCGTGGTTCCGGAGCGTATGCATCCCTATACGGTCCAACTGGACAGGCCCCGAACTTTTCACTTTGTTCGTTCTTTTATCCCTAGAGTTTCTAGATTGTGGAACCTGCTGCCCGCGGAGGTCTTTCCTACCCCCAAATCTTCAAGTATTTAACTCCCGTGTCAACAAACTCCCTCTTACCTCGCTTAAGACACCCACGGTACGTTAGTATCTAGGCTTTTAGCCTTCGTGGTTTGTCCAAAGATAAAAAAATAAATGTCATTAAAAAGATTTTGCTCTTAGGAAGCCAAAAATCTTACTTAGAAATAAATATGGTGGAGGCGCCCGGCGCCTCCACCATATGGTGGAGGCGCCCCCGTTCCCAGTGACCTTGTGAAACGTCGGTTATGGTAAGCTGTGTCCGCCCTAGTTCCAGTGCCCCTTGTGAAGCGATAGGAAAAGTCGCTTATGGTACGCCCTTCCTACCCCTCAGTTTATTTGTGGAAGAAAATACCATATATATGGTAAAGGCGTCCCGTTCCCCGGAGAAGAAATGTGTGTGAAAGGACGAAGATGGGGAAAAAATATGTTGCGTAGCGTAGCTGCAAGGAGGTAGCAGCGTAGCTACAAGAAAAGGAAGATAAGGTATATCTTCAGTTTTCAAATATGGCTAAATGGTGTTAGCCAGAAGTGATAAAGAAGAATATGGAAATATATTTATTTGTGTCGAAGTTGTATGGTACGTCGTGAAGACGGAGTTCAGAAGCAGCATGAGGCTGCATTAGCACTGGAAGCCGCAGCTCTAGTATGGGGAAGAGCTCTGAAGTATGGTCTTGAATGGTGGGGTACAAGACAGTTAAGCGGCCCTGAGAAAGCTCAGGATATGGGTAAATTGGCACGCGGCTGCAGTAACCTGATGTAGAAGAAGAAAATGGGAATGAATGGCAGACAATGGTACGTGGAGAAGTACGGGACAAATGGCCAATGGAACGCACCATCAAAGACATGGACAGGCAGGCAAGATGGATGCAATTTTTTTATAAAGGCTAGTATAAGAAAAATGTGGAATATTAGGTTAATTTCTAAGTATAAATATTTAAAAAATTTGATTTTCTTTTTATGTAAGAGATATTTTTTTTGTTTTTAAACTATCCAATGAATTTAAAAAAGAGCAAAAGATAAAATAGAAAAAAATCACCTAATTAATAGTACATGTAGAACATAGTTAATTATTTTCTTTCCCACTGGTATATTAAATAAATCATTGAATTACCTTTTTAATGGTTCAACGTTTTGCTGACGAGACAAGGCCAAGTTCACTTTTATTGTTACAGGACAGGTCAGTTTTAAATAACACAAACTTTTTTTCTTATTTAGCTGTTTGTGTAGTACATAAATATCTAGTAAACTTAAAGATTAATAAAAAAATTACAATTTATGAGTAACAATAATTAGGTCATTTTTGTCTAAAAATAATCTTACCGTTAAAACTATATTTATTTAAAGTACCTACTTAAAGAAAAGCTTAAAAAGGGTTTTTAACAATTAAGCTAAAATCTTATTTGAACTAATTATTTCAGCAAAAACATCTCTAGAACTTTTTAAATAATTATTTTAAATAATTTATCCGGAAGAATTTTTAAAATTTCAAAAAAAAAAGAGTCATAATGTTAAATATAACCTAAATGAATTATTTTTTAGAAAAAAAACTATTTTTACATTTTTTCGTGCATTTTTTGGAAAAAAAATTAATTGGAAAAAACAAAAAATTTAATAAAACGTTAAGATTATTTACGATAAATATAATTTTTATAATAAGTAACATAATGTTAGGTTTTAAATATTTGTAAGCTATATGGAACTATCGCTTTTCGATAATATTGCTAATTTTTTTAAAGGTTTAAAGTAAATTTGTCTGATTTCTAATAGCGTTGTGGGTCCAACGCTTTCAGGGAAGGGGCATATGTGAACACCTAGTATAAAAAAAAGTATACATTTTGGGAATTTTAAAAATATACATTTTTGGGAAATTTAAATATAATTGGGTTACTTAACATTGGGAAATTTGGTACATAAAACAATACGTGAAGTGTCAAGGTTTAAAAAGTATGAATCAAACAATTTTCTAGGTTACTCTTATAATAATAAAACAAAAACATTAAACAAGCGAGTAGCCTAGAAATGCAAAACAAATACTGAAAAATTTAATATTTAAAGAGAACAAAATTTTAAGACGGGGATTGATTGTTTATTAGATAAGAAAGAGTTAGTAAAGTCAAGTAAAGAGTTAAAGTTTGAGTTAAGCCCCGTACGGGCTATCCCTAGGGATATGCCCGTACTAAATTTAATTAGTTCAATAAGTTAAGTTGGTTGTTAATGCAAAGTTAGTTGTGATGGTCCACCGGTCTCATTGTCCCAAGAAGATAGTTCCATATGGTACATTTGCCCAAGTGACGTCAAGTAGTATTTCAAAATGTCAACGTCACAATACCAAATTAGATTTTATCGGTTTTCCCATGCATCAAAATGGCATATATTTTTTAAACGAAAACCGTTCATATTACGGGAAAATATTAGGAGGCCAAATTAATTCCAAGGTAAATAAGTATTATTAAAATAATATTGATTCGAGAAAAAAGTATTGGCGTACTCTTTTTTCTTCAAAAATATTAAATATAAATCTTGTTCGAACACCACTGGTAATTTGTTTTAAACTTTTACAGCAAAAAAGTAATGTAATAGTCAAAAAGAGGTTAAAAAATCTTGTGAAAATATCTGGAGTGGTAGGACAGTTATGATAAAAAAATTCTAAAAGGTAAACACCCTGTATCTCAGAAAGAAAGCACTTTTGGACATAATTTTATTTGAAAACTTATCCTAGTTTCCTGCATTTTATACAGTGTTAAAAGGAAAACACCAACCTAAAAATAACCCTGTATAATCTAAAATTTATTTTAAAAATTGTCATTTAACTACCTACATTTTTTTACATTGTAACTTAAAATAATATACCTTTACTTAGATATGTCCAAAATTGCCTTATTAATGCAAAAAAGAACTATGTTATTATAATCTTAAGAAATATTTATAATTTGTTTTGGGTAACGTGCCTAATAATTTTATTGACTATGTTTTAAATCGGTTATATATACAGGGTGATTCACGGTCGATGGTAGGTTAGACGTTTATGGAAAACGGAACGCAGAATTTTTCTGAAAATTTAGCATCTTACATTTTCCTTCCTGTTCTATCGATCTAAAATATTTTCAGCATTGCGACGTTGCCGCTTCTATCAAAAAGTCCTAGAATCTTTATTTTTTAAATGGAACACCCCCTATATTAACAAGTTTTTATATTGGCCTTTTTGTTAATATTGCCCTATACCTATCTCTATCGGTTATCGAGATAAAAAATAATTTGTGTTAAATATGGTCCAAAACATGGCCCTGATTAAACTTAAGTAAATTAGTGCTCTCAATTCATGAAAAGTTGATGTTTCGGTGGTAGTTTAGACAGATACGATGTATTTAATTTACACCGAGAAATATCATACAGGGCGTGCTAAAATTATTAATATTTCCGTTATTCATAAAAGGGGTCAAAAGATCATTTTTTCAAATGAAACCCCTGTATATTTCTCAATAAAATAAAAGATGAAGAAGAACGCTTTAAGATGACATATCATGTCCCTATACCTAAATCATCAAGTTTTCTTTAATAAAGCCGCTTTTTTGTGAAAAGATATTTTTTAAAGAATTTCATTTCAAGTAACCATGGAAATATCAAGCTTATAACAGTTTGGTGACTTTTATAAGTAACTTATAAACAGTAATTGACGGTGTTTTAAGTTATCTTCCAAAATGAACGCAAATATTGATTATCCAAACGAAGTTCTTATAAAAATATTTATTTTACTTGGACAGTGTGATCAAATTTTTGCCAGAAGTTGCAGAAAATTTACCCAAATGTATCCTGAAGTAACACCAATGAACGAGAGGAAGTTTGTACGACTACAAAATAATTTTATTAGGTATGGTTAAATTTAAAAAGCTCCTCCAACATTACTAAAACCTGTTACTTCAAATGAATACAATATTGTTAACGTTTTGGCATATCTTTATGCATATCCAGAAGCTTCAATTCGTAGTGCAGAAGCAGATACGGGTGTATCATATGCTTCAATACAACAAATTTTTGAAAATCACAAAATGCATCCGTATAAATTTACTAAAGCTTAAGCCCTTAGCGGAAGACTTTAAACGTAGAGTGCATTTTTTGCGAAACCCTTTTAATATGTACACAGGAGAATCCAAAATTTTACACAGGACGATCCAGAATTTTTGTCAAAAATAGATCCGTGTAAAATAAATAATTCATAAGAACTTCGTTTAAATAATCAAAATTTGCGTTCATTTTGAAAGATCATTTTAAACACCGTCAATAACTGTTAAATTACTTATAAAAGTCACCAAACTGTCATAAGTTTGATATTAACATGGTTACTTGAAATTAAATTATTTAAAAAATATTTTTTTACAAAAAACCGGCTTTATTAAGAAAACTTGATGATTTAAGTATATGGGCATGATATGTCATTTTAAAGCGTTTTTCTTTATCTTTTATTTTATTAAGTAATATACAGGGGTTTCATTTGAAAAAATGATCTTTTGACCCCTTTGTGAATAACGGAAATAATAGTAATTTTAGCACGCCCTGTATGATATAGAGTCGATATTTCGGTGTAAATTAAATACATCGTGTCTGTCTAAACGACCACCAAAACATCAACTTTTCATGAATGGAGAGCACTAATTTACTTAAGTTTAATCAGGGCCATGTTTTGGACCATATTTAACACAAATTATTTTTATCTTGAAAACCGATAGAGATCTATAGGCATAGGGCAATATTAACAAAAAAGTATTATAATAAAAGGGCGAATACAACGGCTCGTGCTGTCAAACTTCCCATTCGTAAAAAAAAGCATCACTTTATACACTTGTTACATAAATTACTAATATTGGTTTAAAAAGTCAGTAAAAATAGTAACTTACTAGATAATTCTCCCAATATAAAGGGTCCAAAGTATAGTAAAGGATCCACTTTAGCAAATATTCTTGTACCAACTTTTTTAATTATCTAATTCTTAAAGAAATGTTCTTTTTAGATATTGATCCTGTTAATCAAAATACAAAGGACTTGGATAAACCTAAGAGTTCCATATACTGGTAATGACAAATTTATTGCTCAATTAGATGAAAAGCCTTTATCTAACCAACAGAAACAAGATATTTTTTAAGGTACAATCCAGATTTTCAACGTTGGCCTAGGTATGTAAACTGCGGTTTATGTCATATAATTTTTAATTTAGTTACAAAAAAATTAAAACAAAAAGCGTTAAAATAATTGCTACATGAAGATTAAAAATAACGAAAATGTTATTTTGGCCACCAAAAATTTCGGTAATCAATATGTTTGTAACCCCTTATTAAAATAACAAATAAACGAAAATATTTTTTTGTGTTACAACTTCCATAAATTTTAACCTAACCTCACGATATTTGCATATAAAAAGTAAAGTGAAATATTTAAGAATTTTTTTTTCAGTTTACACTAATTTCTATTCAGCTTTTCAAAGCTATAAAAGAAATGGTTGGAATTTGAATCGGTTATTTGAGAAACAGCACATGTCATATTTTTGGCCATTTTGATATTATACTGTTAATTCCATATTTAAAGGTAAATACATCGAATCATACAAAAACATCACTTGTCTCATAATATTGCACGATTTTTTACCTATTAATATTTGATTCCGTTTAGTAACGACACAAGTCGGTGACATGTGCTTTTTCTCGAAGCATTACAAGTAGGCAGTTTTTGTTTTGTTGTTTGTTATTGTAAAACATGGCGTCCACAAGTAGTGGAAGTGATAATGCTTCGATAAATTTAGCACAAAATAAGAAAAAAAGAAAGTTATACAAGTGTGAAATAATAAAAATCCTAGACTAAAAGGTGAAGAATATATTGATTATAAAGGTGCTGTAGTATGTTGTAAAAATTGCAAAAACTAAAGATAGTGGCACTGTTTTTTTCATATTTTAATATGTATTATATCTAATTAAATTAAATTTATAAATACTTTCAAAAAATTGTAATATTTAATAAGAATTAATTAGGTTCATTGTCATTTTATTTTCTAAGGTTTGTACAAAGCGATCAAAAATACAGAGAAATAATGAAACAAAGATCACTGGAAAATCAAAAGATATTTTCGAAATGCACGTAATTTGAAAAGGTTTCCAATATCAAATGAATATTTTCTAAATCCACAACGTCCTGAGTTTGTTAAACGTGAAGAGCCGGCCACAGTTGCCACAACGGCTCCAGCTACAACAGGAGGAGAAGCTACAACAGCAGGAGAGTCTAAAGCGACAGAGGCGGCAGCAGGAGGTATGGTCACATATCAAAAATATAGTTAAGCATTTGTGATATCACTATTATTATAATTATTTATAGCCACCACAGAATCAGCTACAAGCAAAGAATCATTTGCCGAAGAAAAAGAACAAGCTACCGAAACCACTCCAAACATGGAGTCTCAAGCTGGGAATCAGGAAGGTGATGCTACGTTACCTCAAGCAGCAAAAAATATTTTACAAACGGCTAATTCTGACATATTTGAGAATACGACTGTTCCAGGGGTAAGATACACGAAAATTTTAATTATTTACCTAAATAAAATAGTTAGTGAATCGTCCATTTCAAAATTATTACGAATCGGCGCCGAAAATCGAAACTTTTTATAAGCCCGCTTATACAGAATCCGCAGCTGTCATATAAGCGCGTGGTGATAAATCGTTCGTAATTCTGCCATTTGAACTGGACTTCTATTGCGGTAGCTTTAAGGAATGTTCTTTGGTCAAATGTAATGACTTTTGACAACTGCAAAGCACTGACACTCAAAAGACATAAGATTTACGGAAATATACATAGCGGAGATCCTCTTCCACATAAGCAGGGGCAGAAATTTGCTGACCTGATAAAGAAAAGTAGGTATTAATAAAAAGAAAATAAAGCCTACTTACAGAGCAGGCTATCGGTCTGATAAATATTTGTCAGCGTTTGGTGAATACGGCCATAGGTATCTAGGGGTTTTTGAAATGGAGTATTCAGATCTGATATTACTTTTTATGTTGAAACCAGAGAACACTATTTTTTTTACGTTTCAATTTGTTTGTGCTACTTTGTATGTACCATCTAATTATCAGTGCTGTATTTACCAGCAGAGCTGAGCAGGCTGGAGCCTATGACGGCAAATTTTTAGGGGGTGACAGATTTAGTTCATAAATGTTTTATTTTAATTTAAAAATAATAAAAATACCGCTTAATTTAATTACTAAGGTAGATAGTAAATATGTTTTCTTTCGTACCGGGATTTTTTTTACATTTTGTCCCTGTTGACAGGTACTAAAATGTGACTTTTCATAAAATTACTTTTTACCTGTTGAAAAAATGTAAATGTTTTTTTACCGGTATATATTTAATTTTACAATATTTTATTATACAAAACTTACATTTTCTTTGGTAATTATTCACAAACCGGACGCATAGCCGATTTTATTTAAATTTAGTATACGGGGTTTTTGGAGCCCGTTTTGTTCTTGATAAATTCATTATAAAACATAAATCGAAAATCATTTAAATTTAACATATTCCTTCTTCTTTTTGAAAGAATTTTTTGAGTTTTCCACTAAATTGGCCAATTTAACTTTAAATCATTTTTTTTATTATGGATATCTTAAAACGAGACTTGTCAGACTAATTTTTTTCTTTTCGTATTTTTGACCAGCTTCCCGCAAAAACCCCATATACCAAACTTCATTAAAATCGGTGAAGCCTGTGTCTCCCCCGCTTGGCGTCAAGAGACAACACAACCTTAAGCTAAGCTCTAGAACTTGTTTCCTAGTATAATAAATAAGTATTATATAAGTATATCTTTGTTGACAGGTACTAAAATGTGACCTTTTATAAAATTACTTTTTCCTGACATACTTACACGTAATTAAAAGTAGATATTTAATTGTTTTTTAACATAGATAAGTATACAGAACTTTCATTCATTTCTTTTATATTAAAAGTCCAATCGGACATTTTTAACTTTTTAATATTCGAAATATGTAACTACTAAAACAATTACTTTTGAAATTTTTAATTTAAATTGGTAAAATTACAAAATTGCATTAAAGATTTTTAATAATTTCTTTAAGGGTTTCCATAGTAACACAAAGTCTAATTGTTGTTTAAAAACAATAGCCGTTCAGGTTTAAATTTTCCGTGAATAATTTTCTTTTTTAATAATGTGTTTTTTTTAACATTAGGTTTTGGTTTTTATCATTAGTCGTTTTCCATCACAAAAAAAATAGTGTATTATACACGGGAAAAACTTGAGATTTTAGATCTCGGTTTTTGTCTTCCTTCGCTTCGTGTCGGGAGACATCACAACCTCGAGCTAGAATCCAGAGCTTTTTCTCTTGTATAATAAATAGCTATTTTTGAGTGAAAGACCTTTTTTGCTCCTCAAAATTTGATTACGTTTATATGGGAATGTAGACTAAGCTGGCAAAATTCAAGGGGCGGCAAAAATAAATAGCCTACGGGCGACAAATATGGAAATCCGCCACTGCTAATTATTCTAGTAAACCCCCTATATTTTTTACACAAAACCGTGTACTTTGTAAGAGTGGCTCTGAGCAACCGAGTTCAAGATATTTGCATTTAAGTGATTTAGTGCAACCAAGAAGTGTATAAAAGAATATATTAAATTCTACTTTTACCACCAGGCAGTCGTAGTTATGGCTAATACGCTGTTTTTAAAGGTATTTTACGGTTGCACTAAACAACTTAAATGTGAATATCTTGTGAATATCTTAAAAACGGTTGTCCAGAGCCAATTTTACATAGAATACTTTTTGTGTAGAAAGCATACTTAAATAAGTTTACTGGTTTACTTGAATGCTACACACAGAGCAGCACAAAAAGTTGGAGGGTTTTAGAGAAATTCAAATAGTGTAACTGGCGCTCTCTGAGTTACACTTAAAAATTAATAATCCCTAAATATCAAGTTTTATGAAAATATTTAAAGCATATTAAAAATAATCGAAATAAAATTTAAAAATACATTTTTTACTGCAACCTTATATCTTCCTTATTGTTTAACTTTTGGATAAATGTAGGTATGTTTGATGAAAACTTTATATTTTAACATAAGGAATCTGTGGTTTTTCTGTGCCCATTAATTAGCAGACACCTTGTATATTTATTATAAATTTTGTTTCTTTAGCAATGCAATAGGCATCAAGTTATTTATATTTTTACGTTACAATTGTATCCATTTTACTCATAGCTTTAAGAGTCATAGTTTTTTGTATAGAATAATTTAAAACCTATGACTGGTTGAAGTTATCTTTAGTAACTGCATATTGACAACCTGGCTGTTTAATTCAATATGGTAATAATAATATTTACCTTTAATTTTTATTTTCTTTAGCTTGAAGGCCTTGAAGGTGGAAATATAGCAGGCAATGGAACCGGTGCGAATGGAGAAGGTTCAACGCTTTTCCAGTTTACTACGAATGCCGATGATTTGTCTCATAGTAAGATATTAATTACAAAATAATCCCCTAATGAAAAACTCAAAATTAAAAATTAATTGTTGGCGTCATATGAAAAACTTATATTTATTAATTATAAAGGATTAATTTTACGAAAACAAATAATTGTTTATAAAAAGTTCTGCATGGTTCAAAACCTAAAAGCAATCATTAGATATAAAATTTTATCAGTCATCTACAAGGTTTGACCAAAAATGTATTTTTGCTAAAAAGTAAAGATACCTGTATCTTCTGCTAATATTAAAAATTGTGATAAGGAAAATAAATAAATAAATAAATAAATAAATAAATATAAAATATATATATATATATATATATATATATATATATATATATATATATATATATATATATATATATATATATATATATTGCTATAATGGTGAAAATTTAGGTTTCTACATTAGTGCCATGCATGTCATAATTATAAATTTAAAAGGACATTTTTTTCATATTCTAATTATTGTATTTTAGTTTTTGGACCGTGCAGAACTTTTATAAAGAAATAACTTTTTTCGTAAAATTAAAAATTAAAAAGTTTCACATATGACGCCGACTTAGTAGATACTCTGTATATACAATGTGTCCCATAATAGGTGTTACAAGAGGACAAATGATAAAAATGTACAGTACAAGGTGTCCTATTTTCGTGTATTTTCCGGGGTTTCTCGCTTATCAGTAAAGTTACAAAGATGCGGTTTTCGAGACACCGTGCTACTTTTTGTCAAACGAAAGATGCCGCAAACAGATTTGTTTTAGCCCCCTTTGTTTCTTCGCTACAGGGTGATTTTAAAAATGTTGTATTTTCGGTTACCCCTCGTATCTCAGGTATCTGATAACTTATTAAAAAGATAAAAACGCGCCCTTATAGAACTTTTTACGCAGAATACAGTGGCGTACTTGAAATTTTTGGATTTACTTTCTTTAAGATATTTACACTTTTTAAACGGAACACCCGTATATTTTTCGTCATATTATTTGACACACTGAGAGCTTTCTAAAAATATAATAAAGTCGAAACTTATTTTTATAAAGAGCTTGAAAACATGCAATTATTTACTTTTTAACATGGGCGGCTTTGGTTTAAAATTAATGACAGTAAAATTAATCAACGTTCAATGCCTTCTCGCACCAAAAGATAATCTAATAATATAAACATTTATTAACAAGACAACCTAGTGGATAAAAATAACAATTTTACGCTAGAATTATTCTTAGCCTTAAAAGACAAACTTAACTACTGATTTTATATTATCTTAAAAGATAAGGCAAGAAAAATTTCAAGTACGCCACTGTATTCTGCGTAAAAAGTTCTATAAGGGCCCGTTTTTATCTTTTTCGATAAGTTATCAGATACCTGAGATACGAGGGGTAACCGAAAATACAACATTTTTAAAATCACCCTGTAGCGAAGAAACTGAGGGGGCTAGGACAAATATGTTTACGGAATCTTTCGTTTGACAAAAAGTAGCACAGTGTCGCGAAAACCGCATCTTTGTAACTTCACTCATAAGCGAGAAACCCCGTAAGACACACGAAAATAGGACACCCTGTATAAATAATGTTGTAGAGAATTGAATTTTATGTCAATATTTAACTTTAAAGCATGACAATAAAAAAAGTAATTGTTATTTGTTTAATTAATGCACAAGAAAGTAAAATTGAAAAGAAGATTTAATAATATTAAATATATATTGTCTTAAGTAATGCCTTAAGCCCAGTATTTTAAAAACTTTTAATGCATAATGTAAAAAATTGACAAAAATATTTTTTACTTTAATTCCTTAACTTTAAATTTTAACATAAAATTTAATTCTCTACAACATTGTACTTAGGTATACAATTTGGTCCTATTTTAAAAATAAAGATACCTTACCAAGCTTGTAGCAATACTAACCTTTTTTAAATACAATATATAATATAAAATAGTTTTAATCCGGTAAACAGATGGGTGCAAAGTCGCTTCCTATTCGGATCAGACTATAATAATATATCTGCCATAGATACGGAATGCGCTGTTAGTCATAAGGAAACTCTTACTCCTTGTCCAGATGAGAATGCTTCTCACAGTCCTGTTACTTTCACTTAGTGTACTGCCCTTTAGTACCAGAGGCTGCAACGGAGGTAAAACACTTTTTTTTAATTTTTACAACATACCAGTAATATTGCCATCAATATACACCTAAAAATTATTTTAGTTGAGGGTTAATATGACCAAAGCAGAATATCTGGACCTAAATGACATTGTTGGTGGATCCTTGCCCAGAGATATTGTATCCAAATCATTATCAGGAGCGAAAGGAACATTTAGACAAGGACTTAACACAGGCAAATTTAACGTAAGTAGAGTAGTAAGAAACTACTAAGAAGCTGAGTTATGTCGAATACTGAAATCCTATATTTGAATACTGAGTATTCGAGTACCAAGGAAAAAAGTTTTTGAATACCACTGTGAGATGAACTAATATTGGTTAACCCTTATACATTAATACTACCAATCAATTTTAATACCCATAAATTAATTATTTGAGAACCAAAAAAACATTATCCGAAAAAAAATTGTTCGTGCTTTTTTCTTTGAATACAGAACCTGATTAACGAAATAAATACAAAGTAAATATCCAAATACTTTAAAACCTGTATTTGAACACTGGAAACCTGTATTTAAATACTAAATACCTGTATTCAAATATTGAATACCTGTATTTAAATACTGAAAACCTGTATTTGAATACTGGAAACTTGTATTTAAACAAAATACCTGTATTCGAATACTCAAAATCTGTATTTTATTAACGGAATTGTATAACCAGGATTCAAATAAAGGATCTGAATAACTAAATATGATTACAAAGCAAGTATTCAAATACCATGATTTAAAAAGTGTATTCACAATCGCGACTCCCGAATACTGACTAAAAAAGTATATAGTCATATACAGAATACCAAATCCACAGATGTATTCGAATACCAGTCAAATGTATGCTGAATAGGATTCAGCATACCGAGTAGGTATTCAAATAGTACCCAACTATGCTTAGAAGTTAGTTTCGGGGTTAGGCCCACTGCAAGATTTAATATTATTATTATTAAACCGCTTATTTCTTTCAATTTATACATTACCCAACACAACTAGATAGTTAACAAGAAGATGACCATCACTCTATAACAGATTTTGATAAAAGCGTTTAGCGTATGTAAAATAAATTAATAGAACTAAACAGTTTAAAGCATTTTCAATTTCTTAGTCATCCAAATTCATTATTACTATCAATTTTTAATATATTTTTTTTAAATTTATGTGCAAACTGTCAAACAAACTAGTGACACATAAACTAAAAAATAAAATGACGAAATCAAAGGTAACTCGACCGTTTGGTTCAGTTGATGTCGCGATTACTGTTTCATTGCATAAATTGATATTTAAGTCTATTGTAGTAGGCATTGAAACAAAACACTGATTCAAAGTGTTAAAAAAAGTAACTGTTTTTAAGACTTTATGTAGTGTACTAAAATGGAGTACTTTACCTTCATGTTGACGATTAAAAACAGACTTTTGAATGGTCGTGGAAAAATAATTAACAATCTAATATAAGGGACCAGCAAGCACTATTGCCGGCAATGTACTTTTTCATATTGATGGTAAAGCATTGGCAATTGGTGGCAATATTATGCCAACATCTTATACGCATTAAAAAGTCAACCCTAAATAAACACTTTATTGCCAATAAATTTTACATGCAGGCGAATTGCCGGCAAGCATAAAAAAATGGCGGCATACCAATCCTGATTAAATAAAGCACGCGGTTTTGTTGCAGGCAAATAAATATTGGATTTTTGAAGGCAAACCTTCAACGCATATTTATACTTTTTAAACCATATTATTAACAGAGAAGGCAAGATATTCAAGTAGACTGTTAGAGCTGTAAACATTTTGTTTAAACTTTATTAAAAGTTTTAAAGACGTGTTAATAAAAATATTATATATATTTAATAGTTTTTTGACATACAGAGAGATGGCGTAATGGACAATAAACTACTACGTTTCTGCAATATCTTCGCTTTTATCATCTAAACCGTACCCATTAGTCAAAAATAATTCGAGAGCGGTCTGCGGTAGGTGATCTCACTTAGCTTTGAAAGAAATATCTTCGGCTAGTGTAAAATTTGCATCTCCAAGTTGGACAGTGTTCCGAGAGATGGTACTTTGCATTGCAAGGAAATTGCAT
The DNA here is from genome assembly GCA_014170235.1 of Listronotus bonariensis. Lineage (NCBI taxonomy): Eukaryota > Metazoa > Arthropoda > Insecta > Coleoptera > Curculionidae > Listronotus > Listronotus bonariensis. The sequence goes on from JACEGR010006931.1 coordinate 24,506, forward strand.
GCAGTGAGAAGTTTTTTCCTATTTTAATTTTCAAATAAAATATCGCATCATTTTAGCTTTTAAAAATAAATATATGCGACAATTTTCGTCAATAAGACGTCAGCTTGCTTCATGGGAGTATCTGCATTTGCCCACTTTCGTGTCTTTTTGTTATCTTTTTGCCAATAACTTATTAATGATGGATGCCATTATCTTAAACGCATTTTTTTGCCAATAACTTATTAATGACGGATGCCATCACTTTATCTGCAACACGTGGCCTAATAACGGCCAATTGCCCACTTTCGCGTCTTTTGATACCTTTTAGCCAATGCCTTGCCATTAAAGAGTGTTGGCAATGCCAGTAAATTAAATGTACAACGCCGGCAAAAATATTATATGGGGATTGTATGCTTTAAAACTACCCTCCTTAATTAAAAAGTAATTGCTTGTTCAAAAACTCAGACAAAGTAATATTTCTCTTTGTAAAGAGCTATTTGTCCCATCATAAATCAGACACACATCGACTTGTAGATGCAGGTGTTCCAAAGACTTAAAACAACCATAGTATTATTTCCCGTTTCATAACACAGTATGGAATATTAGGTGCAACTTAAATGTACGCGTCCACTAGCGACGCCACGGGCGGGCGGACGGGCCGGACTGCCTTGCCTTGTAAATAAATTAGAGTGCGTCCATTACAGGCGCGTCGCATTGGAGCATCCGGCAGAGGATTTACGTGTTAAAAAAATGTTCCGTCCAGCCTGCCCGTCTCTAGTGGACGTGTTACGTTAAATTTGTGTAATTGCCGATTTCATGTATTAAGCATATATTTAGTTAAAATTGGCTTTTCGCGAGAATAGATACTATGGATGTTTCATTTTATTACCAACTTATTTACTATGCATTTTTTACATATTTTTATTAAAAATAAGAAATAAATAAAATAAAATTATTTTGCAAAACTACATAAAAATATATAAACTTTTTATATGTTTACAGATTGTAACAATTTCGTCATAACCTAATATAACCTTAAAGCCAAACTTACTTTTAGTAGACTACATTAAAAACTACCGAAATAGGTAATTTATTGATTGGAAGCACCCATATAACATTTTTGCCGGCGTTGTACATTTAATTTACTGGCATTGCCAACACTATTTAATGGCAAGGCATTGGCAAAAGGTATTAAAAGACGCGAAAGTGGGCAATTGGCCGTTATTAGGCCACGTGTTGCAGATAATGTGATGGCATCCATCAACAATAAGTATTGCAAGTTTTATAAGTTGAATGTCCCAAAGTTAAATAACATATTTAGAATTTTGTAATCGAAAAATATGAGAAAAAAGACAGAAAAACTTTATCAATAAAAAAATTACATAATATGTTTTTATATCCTAACAATAAACCAAAAAATAAAAAAAAAGTATGTAATACAATTTAAAAAAGATAGTAAATCAAAAGAAAACACTTTAAAATGGTAAGTATTTAAGGGACATTTAAAAGGTTTTATACGAAATGTGTACAGCTTCTAACAGTCTACTTGAAGAACCCGCCTTCTTGACCAGTCATCACTAATTAATTACACAACGCACACTAATTAGGTAATAAATACACTTAATTATGTCTACTAAAAACTCTTTTCTTTAAAAAAATCTAAAAGCTAGAAAACCACGTAGAAAACAATTGCACAAAGCGGCCAAACAAAAGCAAGGTTGCCTCATCTGACAAATTGTCAAATCTTATATTTCGGCTAAGCGGGAAATTTGAATTTATCACCTTCGGTCGAAATCGTCGAAATTAACCCTAGCTAATTTTACCATCATTTTATTTTTATTTTCTCAAAAATACATAATAAACATTTTGTTTGACTTAATTTTTATTTGCATGATTTGTATCAATAAAATGTTAAAAAAAAGGCCATTTCCTTTAAATTATGTAAAAAAACATAAAATAATGTTGTTTAGCCGCCATTATAAATAAAACAGATCAAAAAAATTGCTCGAATGTTAGTTAAATACCAATGTTAATAATATGGTTTTGAAAAGTATAAATATGCGTTGAAGGTTTGCCTTCAAAAAATCCAATATTTATTTGCCTGCAACAAAAAGACTTGCTTTATTTAATCAGGATTGGTATGCCGCCATTTTTCTATGCTTGCCGGCAATTCGCCTGCCATATAAAATTTATTGGCAATTGAGTGTTTATTTGAAGTTAACTTTTTAATGCGTATTAGATGTTGGCATAATATTGCCACCAATTGCCAATGCTTTACCATCAATGCCAATATGAAAAATGTATATTGCCGGCAAATAGTGTTTGCTGGGGACAGTCTTGCAAAACTATCACAGTACGTGAAATCGGTAATTACACAAATTTGGAGTATACGCGTTCCTTTAAAATACATTATATTCCATATGGCAGCGACTAGCTTAGCTTAGCAAGTCCTAAGATATATGCATGTGGCTAAGCTAATTATTTCATTTATAATTTGCTAAATTGTGTTTTAATTTTCAGATGAATTTAAAACTACTAAACGTCAACAGCAGCGCAGAAACCAAACTGATTTTAAACGAAATGACCAATTTAATGTTAAAACTTAAATATCACACAACCTGTCAGATTTTGCCAGTTAATTTAAGGTCATACTTAAAAATAATAACCAAAAATGTAATGGACAGCCCCATGGCAAAGCTTAAAGAAATGGAAGAAATTGGTAAATACATTTAGATACCTCTGTAACTGTTATACAGGGTATTCAAGAATATATAGGCAATCTCTCGGATTTATATAAAATACATCAAAATAATGTGACTTGACTCTTTTTAATACATGGGCCACTTTACTTCACTGGCACTAATATTCCATATGGAACTATATTTTGGGACCATGAGACCGGTGGACCATAAAAACTATCTTCGAATTTCATAATTAGACTACAGGGACTATATAACTAACTTAATTTAGTACAGGCACCTTGCAGGTTCCAAGTTTAAACTTTTAAATAATTTCATATTGTTATTTGTTTTACTTTCTTTTAAATTCTACCTGCCACCCCATACAGGGTGTCCTCACTATAAAATATTTTTCTTAAATCCCTCTTTACAGAGATATGTACCCTTAAAGAACGCCGCTGGGAGTGGTTTTTTAATAACTTTTATAGTTCTTGGTATAATGAAATATTTTTAATATGATAAATACCAGTTAGGACTCCTTAAAATGGTATCCTTGTAACATATTTATTATTTATTAGTTCGCCAGGGGTGGACTAACCCTTACACAATAGTATTAATTATTTTTTCACTCTGTATAATAAAAAAATAACATTTTTAAGTAGCTTAAATCCTTAGCTAAAAAATGGTGTTCCTGTCCGATATCGATAACGTAAACCGTTCTCGAGAAAAACAACTTTTTGAATAAATAGAGTTGTATTTAAGAATTTTCTTTGTCGGTACGACATAGGCTTCCTCTTATTTTATGCACTCTCCAGCTCTAATTATCGAGGATTATGGAACCCTCCACAATGTTGCAACATTATTTTTAGTGTCGTGAGAATAAAACACAAAAATCATTTCTGATAAGTTGTTAGGTACCATTTGCAACATAATAACCTAATAATTTAAATGTCCTTAGGACATCTTAAAATATGTTTCTGTCAAAAACTTTTTATTATTGATTAATTTATTGACATCTAGCCAAAGTACCTTTTTTATCTGAAATTTAAACTACCCAAAAAAAAACTTATTTTTGTGTAAGTGTTAGTCCGCCCCTGGCGAACTAATTAAGGCAAATATTTTACAAGAATACCATTTTAAGGGGTCCTAACTGCTATTTATTATATTTAATATATATATATATATATATATATATATATATATATATATATATATATATATATATATATATATATATATATATATATATATATATATATATATATATATATATATATATACAGGGTGATTCACGGTCGATGGTAGGTTAGACGTTTATGGAAAACGGAACGCAGAATTTTTCTGAAAATTTGGCATCTTACACTTTCTTACCTGTTCTATCGATCTAAAATATTTGTAGTATTGCGACGTTGCCGCTTCTATCAAATAGTCCTAGAAACTTTATTTTTTAAATGGAACACCCCTATATTAACAAGTTTTTATATTTGCCCTCTTATTATAAAACTTTTTGTTAATATTGCCCTATACCTATCTCTATCGGTTTTTGAGATAAAAAATAATTTGTGTTAAATCTGGTGCAAAACATGGCCCTAATTAAACTTAAGTAAATTAGCGCTCTCAATTCATGAAAAGTTGATGTCAACATTGATGGCAATATTAACAAAACAGTTTTATAATAAAAGGGCGAATATAAAAACTTGTTAATATAGGGGTGTTCCATTTAAAAATAAAGTTTCTAGGAATTTTGATAGAAGCGGCAACGTCGCAATGCTGAAAATATTTTAGATCGATAGAACAGGTAAGAAAATGTAAGATGCCAAATTTTTAGAAAAATTCTGCGTTCCGTTTTCTATAAACGTCTAACCTACCATTGACCATGAATCACCCAATATATATATATATATATATATATATATATATATATATATATATATATATATATATATATATATATATATATATATATATATATATATATATATATATATATATATATATATATATATATATATATATATATATATATATATATATATAAGTACTATAAAAAGTTATTCAAGAAAAACCGATTTCCAGTGACGTCCTTTTTACCACACATATCTCTGTAAAGAGGAACATTGAGAAAATATTTTATAGGATCTTGTCACATTATTTTTATGTGTGTTATGTGTTCTATATGAAATTAAGATATTGCCCACATAATCTTGGACATCCTGTATAATTTTATTTTTAAAAACGAATTTTCTTAAAAGGGTTTTCGAAAAAAAAAATATGGATAAAGAACCAACAAAAAATTATTTAAAAATCAATCTATTAGGAGACATATGAAATATCGCATTACATTTAAATAATACTTTGCTTGGAAGCTTGTTTGTTATTGAACGTATTATTAAAGAAGAATGTGTTTGATATTGAATAATTTTAACATATTTAGTTTAAATATTTCTCTTTTTAAATACTTAAATAAAATCTTATTTCATTTACTTTTTACAGACTTTGATGAACACCAAAGTAGCTATGTTTTCCACACTTCCGAAGGGGATAGTATACAAGGTAAAGCACAAGTCCTTAAAGACTTACTGAACAAATACAATAATTTACCCACGGACTGCAAGGAAAGGGCAGAGCCGGTTAAAGAATACATAGAATCACACTTGGCTATGATAGATAATATGGAGAAACCTGGAAAAGATAATTCAAAACTACCCACAGCGACATCATTAGGAACAGAAGCAGGGTCAGCACCACCAACAGCAGCACAGGCATCCACAGCCGCACCAGCGGCAGAGGCAACGGCGGGTAGTAGTACTGAAACACATCCAAAAGCAAAAAAGGTACTTAGATTTTTATCATATCACGTATTACTTTTTGACTTCGCAAACACGAATCTGGAAAAATCTTTTATTTACAACCATATACTGGGTGAGTAAAAAGTGCTGCAACTCTTATTTTTTTAACCGCTAAAGCTATATTTACCAAATTTGGTATCTATTAGATATCGGGTATGAAGAATTTAATTGTAATATCGGCACCATTGCCAGATTTCCCTGTTTTATGCTACACGTATGATTTTTTTAATGGAATGTCCCATTTATTTTAATTGTAATAAATTGCGCAGGCTAATTTTTTAAATGTATAAATTTTTAAAATTCTATTTTTACCATTAGCTAAGAAATAACAACACTACCTTTTGGGTAAAAGCTCATATTCCTTCAAATATCTCTAAAACTACTTAAGCAGCGTTTACAGATTCTGTCATTTAAGGGTTTCTGGGCAAGTAGAATTGAACAATAATACTGTCATTGTTGCCAGATTTTCCAGTTTTGCGATATATGCAATAATTTTGGTCTTTTAAATAAAATGCCATATTAATTTTAATTACTATAATAGGAGCGTACTAACTGAAGTAAGACTACAAATTTTCAAAATATAATCTTTACCAGTTACCGAGATATGACAACACCGCAATTTTATTAAAATTTGGCAAAAGGCTGATATCACTGATCAATTAGGCATGCCATAGAAAACTAAAATACTAAATTTTGTAAACATAGCTTTGCCTGTTTTAAAGATATTAAGGCCTTAAATTACTTTTTGCTGAAACTGCAGTGTATTGTATCTCAACAACTAATAGAGACAAAATTTAAAAAATTGAAAACTTACTAAATTTGATCCGTTTAATTTAATGCAATAAAAATAAATGGTCTATTTCGTTTAAAACTGGAAAAAAATACGTATAGAACAAAACTGGGAAATCTGACAACAGTAACGATATCACTTTTTAATTCCACATGTCCATAACACCTTGTATACCAAATTTGGTAAATGAAGCTTGAGCGGTTTTAAAGATATTTAATTAAAAAATGTTGACACAACTTTTTAAAAGTTTAAAAGTGTCACTTTTCTGACTTTAACATGTATCTTACAAGAAGAAAGTTAACTTTTCTTCCGTGGGCTGAAAGCAAAAGTAACCCTAGCAACACTTGCAAAAATTTAAAAAATTTCAACTTGACAACTTGTCTGACAACTCTGTAACAAGTTTTCACGCAATAAATGTCTGGTGGCGTAATTATTTGACAAACTATAAAAATAATGTTATGTTGACACATTTTTTATCAAAAAAAAAACAAAGATAAGTATACAGGGTGATTCAAAAACATAAGAAATCGCTTAAGGGGAGATTCATAGCCAAAAATAAGACAAAAATGTCATATAAACATGGGTCCGCAAATACTTTGTTTCCAAGATACAGGGCGTTTAATTTTTTATAATTTTTCTTTCTTTTTTGAATATTTTTAAAACTACGCCAGCGATTTGACTAAAATTTGGGACATAAGGTACATTTATTAGTAGGCATATTTTGACTATAAGGAGATTTGCTATATTTTTACCAGGGGCGTAGTTGTGGGGTAGACACATAATATTTTTTTAATTAAAACATGTACGCCACTGATTTTAATACATTTTGATAGCGCAATTAAATACTCTACTAAATGCTTAACAAAACTTGTTTCTTAGCATTTTTTTTGAATTTCGTTTGGTTTTTGGGATATTTGCGATTTTAATACGGGCTGCAGCTACTGACCTCCATCTACGTTAAGTTATAAAAATCATCAAAAAGTGCTTTAATTTAAAAAAGGAAAAACTAACCTGCAATTTAACTTAAAAATATGTCAAACACAAAACCAAATTTTTCAAATTTAAAGCAATTGTTTTTATTTCAAGGTGGAGGTCAGTAGCTGCAGCCCGTATTAAAATCGCAAATATCCCAGAAAACCAAACGAAATTCCAAAATGCTAAGAGACAAGTTTTGTTAAGCATTTAGTAAAGTATTTAATTGCGCTATCAAAATTTATTAAAATCAGTGGCGTACATGTTTTAATTAAAAAAATATTATATGTCTACCCCACAAGTACGTCTCTGGTAAAAATATAGCAAATTCCTTATAGTCAAAATATGCCTACTAATAAATGTACCTTATGATCCCAAATTTAAGCCAAATCATAGGCGTAGTTTAAAAATATTCAAAAAAAAGAAAAATTATAAAAGTTAAATGTAGAAACAAAGCATTTGCGGACCCATGTTCATATGACATTTTTGTCTTATTTTTGGCTAAGGAATCTTCCCTTAAGCTGATGGCATATGTTTTTGAATCACCCTGCTATATAAAAGTTCTCTATACAACCATCCTTTTCTCTTAACAGTAATAAAACAGTTTCCACCTCGGTATGTAATGTACTATTAACAACGGCAAAATCCAAAACCGCTCTATATATTATACCTTATTTCAGTATTGCTACAATCAGCAATTTAATTATATGGTTCTGTTCAAAACCGAGTTCTTTTTTCAATTTAAGATTTTTGACACCTATTAGCAAATAGAAAAATATATGTCCACTGCATCATTTTGTTTTAGAAATAAGCTTGTCAGATTCAAATAATCGTCAAGAAAATGAGTTAGACAATCAAATGATGGAGGAAGGATTAAACAACCAAAACCCAACGCCAATGAGGTCATTGAGGATGACAAGAAAAGTAAAGAGAAGCTCTTGAAGTTCGATTTCCTCCTCTCTTTGGCAGGGAACTAAGTACGTCTACGTCTCCACAATATGGGAAGTTGGCGAACGCAGTAAGGTAAAGTGGAAAATATTTAGTGTGAGCTTAGGTATAGATAAAACGTTGCGTTGGTTTCTGATAGAGCAATAATTCTAATTAAGAAAACAAAACGGCTATGGATACAAGACTGGGCCAATAAAATCGCTAGGTGGGCAGGGCCCTGTTCCGGTTGGTCATTGCGCAGTTGTTGCCACCATGCCAGACTGTACAGGGAAGCCATAGAGATACACAAACATACCAACAACTTCAACAAAACAGAAAGAATCAATGAAGATCAATAAAACGTGGATACCAATTCTCAAAACCACAAAAATAGCACCACGGCAGGAACAACAACTGCGCAACGACCAACCGGAACAGGCCCCGCCCACCCAAGCTGCCTATAAATACTCGCTGCGTCCGCGCCGGGACACAGTAGTACGCAAGTAGTCTACTAGAAACCTTCTGAGGATGCCAACCACCGCGCTGGCGAAACGTCAAGGATACAAAATCTACAACGACGGCCGAATAGCCCAAAGAACTTAAGTTTAGCAGAAGATGGCCACGAAAGCCTTACACAGAATATACATATTTCTAAAGGAAATTTGTTGCGCTACAAAAAAGGTCTATTTACATTTTTCAATAAATTCACTTCTTCGAAAGTTATTCGTCATTAAACTTGAAACCAAAAGTAGTTTCAACGTCGAATAATATTCGATAGAGTAAATTTATTGAAAAATGTTAAACACTTTGTTGTAGAGAATTCAGTTTCCATGAAAATATGTATTGGATGTATGTAAATTTATGTTTACTAGTTACAAAAATCTAAACTCTAGAAACAAAATTGAAAAAATAGTTCAATGTTCAAAGCCCATTACATGGAAACGCTTATTTGACAACAATTTACAATGAGTTCTGTTTTGTAGGGAATTTAATGTTCTTTAAGAACGTGTGTTGGTAAAATATTTCAGATTAACAATTTGCGAGTTTTGCATTTAAAAAATAATTGTTTTCAAAAAACTGTCAAAAGATAGACCTGTAAATATTATTAATAATAACAGTGGCGGCGAGTACGTGGATGCCAAGGTGGCCAATGCATCCAAAGAGGTAAAACGTATGGGTGCAATGCACCCATATGGGAGAAAAGAACAATTTTGTCCTTTTTTTGTTCTTCAAAATGTTATACTAGGTAACAATAGAATACATAGGTGCCTGGTAAATACCTGCTTTCCGCTAAAACTAAGTATTTTCTTGGTATCTTGGAATTCAAGGAGTGATGACCTTTTTTGCTCTTCAAAAATTTGACACATGACACCCAATATAAAATTTAAAAACTCGCCGCGCCTGATTAAGGGCTCAAACCTTTACGATATTTTTTTGTCACCCTAAATTTTACGATATATTTTTAACTTAGTCAGTATTCAGGATTCTAGATTATGAATAGCGTTTTTAATTTCTAGTCTTTAAAAACCATTCATGGATACTGAATACTGTGTATTTGAAAAACAAAGGTATTTAAAGGCTTTTTTGTATCCGAATCCGCAGTATTCAAATATTTTTTAGAATACCGTATTTATGATTCGCATTTCGAATGCAGGATTTCAGTATTCGACCAAACTCTGGCTTCCTACCCATTTCAATGTTTTCAGGTTATTCCTGTTATTCTATTTGCCTGTAAGAGCAAAATAAACATGCCGTTATGTGCGCTATACCGCAGATATAGTACAAATGTATGGATAACTTCAAGTTTACGCACCGAGAACTCTTTCTCGCGGTAAAAGAAACTAACATTCAGTGGCGATGCGTAACCAAAATTAGGCGTACGTAAAGTCGTGTCCGCGAGGCCCCTTTATTTTTAAATTCTTCACACGTCTACAGTTTCGCGGGGCTCCTGATTTACAATTTCGGGTCTCAAGACCGTCCGCATCTTTTATTTAAGTATTTTTCCTATATCACAATTCCATACCTTCACCTTGCCGCGAGGCCCCCTAAGCGCGAGGCCGTAGGCGACCGCCTACGCCCTAGCCTACGCTACTGCTAACATTAGCGCGGAACAGCGGGTTTTGTTCCGCGAGTGTTGATCGCCATTTGTCGGCCTCAATATACTGCCGAGATTCGTGCCGAATCTCTACGCGTAGAATAAAGCCTTGCAATCTGTGTAAAAGACTTAATAAATAATAGAATATACTACTGCCAATATAATATTAATACCGGCACACAAAAAAAACAAGGTTGAGTGTGTACCGGACGCGACTTATCTACAGGTAGTCCCAATTTCGAGTAAATTGCAAAAACCGTAAAAAAATGGTGCAAATTTTCTCTATTTCTTGCCGGTTTTACTATTTATTCAAAATTGGAAGGTGTACGGCCTAAACTAATTTAAAACTCGGATACAGCGGTCGAGAAACATGTCTGTAGATAGGTAGCGTCCGCTGTACAAAACCTTTTTTGTGCACTGGTGCACCGGCCCATAAAAAAGTTTACTGTACACCGGACTCGACCTATCTAGCGGCATGTTTTTTGACCCACTGAATCCAAATTTTAAAATAATTTAGGTCCTACACCTTCCAATTTTGAGTACATTGCAAAAACCGTAAGAAATAGCAAAAATTTTCACCCCTTTTTTATGGTTTTTGCAATTTATTCGAAATGGGGACCCGTACGGCCTAAACTGACTTGAAATTCGGATGTGTGTGTGGTTGGCTTTACTGAAGTAGTGTATTATTTGTTGTATCTCCATTAACTATAATCTGAGTTATATGTACAAAAATTAATTTGTGTGTGATTGAGATTACCTAAATCGCTACTATGTATGCTATTATACAGGTTAAGCTAAATAATACATAACACATAGGCAATGTAAGGAAAAGAGACAATCTAATCAAATCTCGAAATGAAATTATTTCTATATCTAAAGGAAAGGCCGAACTATTTGCTAAACGATTTGCTGCCAATTCAACCCTTCATCCGCCTGTCAATCATCCAATTCCAACTATTCCTCCAGTTCCTCACAAAATGCCCAATATTGTTTTTAAAGTAAAACACATTAGGCGTATCCTTTTATGGGTTTTCTGAAGAAACCGTTTTTATGCGGTCTATCTGACCGAGTGTCGGCAGTGTGTGGTACTTAATGGCGAATCATCTGGACTGGGTCATGTTACTTCTGGAGTTCCACAGGAGTCAATACGTGGGCCTCTGCTTTTTATTCTTTATACGGCTGATCTGTCAAAATGCATTAATTATTGCACTTGTCAAATGTATACGGACGACTTTCAGCTTATGTTTAGCTTTTTGCCTTATGAACACCAAAGCATAATCTGTTTCCTAATGTAAAAAAGTGCTCGATAACTTATTTTAAAGGTAGAAAGGCATGCGCAGTTGATAAATCCATGAAAGTACAGCTTATTGACAGCCTATTACCAGTAAAAACTTCTGTAAGATCACTGGGATTGCATTTAGACTCTGAGTTGACATTCAGCACTCACGTTACTAGTTTGCTACAAAAGCTTTCATGAACCTTAAACTGTTATACCGGGTGATGCATCGCCGGGCGGGACATAGGAAATCCCATATAATTTTTAATGGGGCCAATTATTGGCTCCCTAATTATTTTAGAGAATTTTTATTGAAGTTTATTAAAGAGCATGCAAATCTACGTCTATGGTAAAAACTTTAGATTTTTCGGTTAAGCCGTTTGCTAGTATATGCTGCTTAGCTAGTATGGTAATATATTTTTAAAAATTGTTACATAATTATCGCCTTATATTTATGAACAACAATAAAAATACCAGTTAGCACATAACGTTGTCATTTTAAAATTTAGTGCTTTATTATTATCAAAAAATCGTACAGTGAAAAGATTAAAGTTGTATTTATACAAACGAATTAAGTTGGGCTAAACTGAATTAGAGTAACAAATTTCAAGAACTTATGACATTTATAATATTTACATGCTTCAATAAATTATTAATTTTATTACAATATTTTTTTGTTTTATATATTTTTTAATTAGTTTTAATTTGTATTTGTGTTTTTTAACGATTTTTTTAATTTGTAATAACTATTTCTATGTTTTAAAAGTAAGATTTTTATGCTTAATTTATTTTATCCAACACTTACATATAATATCTACATAATTGATCAGATTTTGAGGATATAAAGTGTACTATAAGCTACTAGTGAGCTAAAGTACCCTTTAGCTCACTAGTGAATTATAGACTTTAGCTCACTAGTGACTTATAGTACACTTTATATCTTCAAAATATACAAAATTTGTTGCTGGTGTTGACAATGACAAGTAACAAATAATGGATGACGTTTTCAAATTATTTTCGATATTAAAAACGATTTATACGAAAGTGTTGGATAAAATTTTGTATTAGACACGTGAGTTATTACATATAAGTCACTTAAGAAAATTACCTCTAAACTTAAACTTTTCTTGCGTGACTTATATGTAATATAACTCACTTATCTAATAAATAACTATTAAGATATGTGGTGCTAGCACTGGGCTAAATTTAAGAATTGCTGGTACCTAGAGCTAAATTTCGCCTAGTGTTGGCACCATAAAGCTTATAAATGAAGTTTATATTGTAAATTGTAACAGAAAAACATAAATAAAAGACGTTTATTATTATTATTATTATTATTGTTATTATTTAGAGGGTCGAAAAATATACCCGTAGATAGGTCGCGTCCGGTGCACATCAAAAAAAAAAAATGTTTGTGCCGGTGTAATTAATTGTAGTAAATTAAGAAGTTGTGGTTTGGCATTGTTGTTTCAAAACATCTATAACCATTATTTATACATTTAGTTCTATTATTTTAGAAAATTAAGACACAGACGAGAAAACCATAAAAGAATAAGTGAAATATATGGTAAAGCAAAAGAGAAGAAGTGGATAAAGTTGAAAATCAAGACGAGTCTAGAAAAGAAGAAAAAGGATTTGAGTCCCCTTTAGTGATTAATTTTTAAGTGTCCATTGTTATACGTTTATTTTTATGGTTTATTTTAGTCTAATATATAATTGATATAAAATAATATTTAAATTTTTAAACCAGTATTTTAAATGTTGAACTCATATTTCCCCTTTCCGCCAACAATATCGAAGTGAAAAATGCAGATATAGGACATTCTAATTTAAAAAATTAACTTTAGTATCTATTTAAAAATTATAAAGAGTTGCTCCTTTTAACTGAAATGCACTGTATACTAGATGACATTGGCTTTAAGCGTAACACTTTAGCGAATAAAATTTTAATTCTGGAATTTTCGAAGAATATATGCCTTTTTCTTATAATTAATTATTCCTGGGTTGTGAATAATACATTTAATTTATAACTTATACTAGGATCTATTTAAACAAAATATTATTAGGCTTTTTTTCAGTATAAAATTAAGAAGTTTATTTAACATTTTAAGAAAATTTAAACTGTTATATATTATGAAGAACTATTCTGCTCTTACATAATATAATAAAGGTAATGATTACTTTAAAGGAAATAAAATAATGAAATATTTAATATTAAGTTACTTACAATATTAAATATTTCATTATTTTATTTCTTTAAAGTAATCATAACTTTATTATATTGTGTAAGAGCAAAATAGTTCTTCGTAATGAATAACAGTTTTAATTTTTTAATATTAAATAAACTTTTTAATTTTATTCTGGAGAAAATCCAAATAATATTTTGTTTAAATTTAATCTCCCAGAAAACAAATAAAGCATAAAATATTTTAAGTACATATTATTAAAATATTTGCTGTGTACTTTTTAAAATAAAGTAACTACGTGCGGACGGCAGCTCATCGTCGGTAGGCACTATGGGAGTGTGTAAGGAGTGCTGTACACATATATTTAGGGCGCCACTCAGTTAAAAAAATGTTCATAGTTTCTATAACTGAGAATTAAGAGAGCTAGGTTTGTTTAGTTGTATAAAGAAATAAAAGACTGAGATAAGCTCTACAAATCATATAATAAAGAATATTTCCTTTTTTTGTGAAATTAATTTACAATGCTTAGAAAAAATCTGTGTTGGATAAAATAAAAAATTAATATATACACAATTGGCAAACTGCCATAATATTTCAAAAATACCAAACGTTTATTTCTTATTCTATAAAATTATTTAGTTATTATTCTAATACACTAGAAAAATTGTGCAAAAAAAAGGTTTTAGCTTATCAAACAAAAGAAAATAATATCCAATTTTTCAATTTCTATAGAGAGAAACAATACCAAAGAATGTAGGTAATACAAAAAAAACCTGGCCTATTGTGCTGATTCCAGGGGTGTCTTGTATTTGGCTTATGTTTGGATGCTTATTTCCGATGGATTAGGTAAATTGGTAAAACCATAAATCAAGCTACATTGACTGGATGGTGAAATGTACCCCAGAAATGTACCCCAAAAAAAAACCCTGCAAAGAATTTTTGCAAAAATGACCCTTATGTTTTTAGAAAATTTTGAGTTAATTCCTTACCTCTATCAGAGGGTTCACCAACACAAAATTAATACAATTTTGTACAAAAAAATTAGATTTAGGTTTAAAGATAGCTTAAAAACACTTGTGACCAGCAGCAAACGGTCAAGGTAAGAGCGGCTGCTGAAGGCAGTTTACCGTCTTGTCGTTCAAAGTTTAGTAGGATTTTGCCAAAGTTGCCGAAAAAACGAGACACACCAGGAATTTTTGTTACTATAAGTAGAATAAAAATTAAATAAAGTAAAGAAAAAGGACGATATTGCAACAGTGTGTTACGCGGTAGCACGATCTGCCGAGACTGCAGTACTCCTGCATCCCACAATTTAAATTATTAAAAATTAAAGGGCCAAAATGTTGTCATTTTTAGGCGAATGCGCCAGTTTGTTAATAAAATTGTTATTATAATTAAATCGAAAGCATCATTTAAAAATAAAAATGCTACATATTCTTAATTTTCAAATAAAATGTTTTAGCCCGTTAGGGTTATTTTCGAAAATGACAAAAATTGGCTACTCATAAGTAAAAAATGAAAAATGTCAGACATTTAGGCGCAACCAACAAATTTGTTTTTATGGCAATAAAGTTGCAAAGAAACCTTAATTTAATAATAATTTAGGATCCTGTAGAGGCAATATTTGCATTAAATTGTTAGTTATTGTCATCTTTTAATCATCCAAACTGGCTTTATGTTTACATGTCATGCCAGACCCTCTATTGTGTGCCCGACAATAAAAAATGATCTGCGATATCGATCTACCTATATCGATATATTACCGAGATGCCATTTAGTGCACATTCTCAACTTAATTGAATGTCAGTTTTTTGATTGGATTTTTTTCTGTTTCTCCCCGGACCTGGCTGATCGTGACGCAATTATGTGGACTTAAAAGATTTTTCGGCAAACGTGCACTAGAGCCGTTTATTCCTTTCTGGGACTCGAAACAATAAATCAAACATCTATTTATGTTCGCTTTTGTAACATTTTATTTGCGGTCCAAGTTGTTTTAACACGTTCAGATTACCTTAATGTTGCAATGTTTAAACAAAAGATTAAAGGCAGATTAGTTGTTTTGTAGGAAAATTGTAAAGAAATATTTAGTAAGGACTTAACAGGATTGAAATTGCGGCTTTTATTATATTAAAAAAATCGTTACAAACGTGTCAATTATTTTCCGTATAATTTGAGAGAACACTTAAAAAATAATTTACATAATAAGAATAGAGATTCGATAAAAAAAAATATATTATCTTATTGATAATTCTACTTAGTTATTTGTTTTTGAAAGAGTTTCATTCTTTAATTTTAATAAAAAGATTTTGTAATAACTTTAAATTATAGGGATATTAAATTAATTGAGACCGTAAGCACGTCAATTACTATTTTTAGGGGGACACATTTTTTGTCAAAATTTACTTGTTCGGGGAGAGAGAGGGTCAAGTAACACCTTATCTTAAAGGGTTTTAGATTATCTTTTTAACAGGAAGTAAGTTAGCTAGTTAAGCAAAAATATACCATTTAAAATAAAATACTTAATATTCTTTCCGGCTAAACCGGAAGTAACAGAAAACAACTAAATACTTGAAACAATACATATTTAGGTTATATTTCTAAGTACCGAATGTCAGTTTGATATTTAAAATAATAATAAAAGAATTATAGAGGCTAGGGCAGCCGCGGTATTTCAGGTAAATTTTCTTAACCGATTTTAAAAAACTAAAAACTGTTAAAAGGAAAATTTGAAACCATTTAAGAGAATATATCACTTGAACCTTTTTCCTTATTTGAACTTTTTGACATGTGTTGTTGGCAGGAGGGGATAATTCTGAAAAAGTAAATTTTAACCCAAAAATGT
The DNA here is from genome assembly GCA_014170235.1 of Listronotus bonariensis. Taxonomy (NCBI): domain Eukaryota; kingdom Metazoa; phylum Arthropoda; class Insecta; order Coleoptera; family Curculionidae; genus Listronotus; species Listronotus bonariensis. The sequence goes on from JACEGR010006931.1 coordinate 41,100, forward strand.
ATCTCCTTAAAAATAAAAATTGACTTGTTTTAGGATTTTTTTATAAGTGTACATAAAACGAAATTATAAAGTTGCTCCTTTTAACTGAAACGCACTGTATACTAGATGACATTGGCTTTAAGCGTAACACTTTGGCGAATAAAATTTTAATTCTGGAATTTTCAAAGAAATATTTATTTAGTTTGCCCCCATAAAAATCTACGTTTTAAAGCAAATCCTCTATACTTTTTTCAAACAATTTCATAAACAAATCTCAAATTATGCAAAAATATATGCCTTTTTCTTATAAATAATTAATCCTGGGTTGTGAATAATACATTTAATTTATAACTTATTTTTGTCGTAAATTTACAACAAAAAAATGCCCTTGCAAAGTAACCAACAAATTAGCTAATAAATAATATTATGATATAAATTGACAAATTAAAAACTTAAACAATAATTTTGCTATAATATTCTCCTCAAACCAACAAATATCAGGTAATCCAGTTTTAAGTAAACCCCAAACTAAATCGGCTTAGACTAAGAAACACCAAGATGCTGGTTCTCCATTAGCATGAAAAAGAGGTAAAGAAACACGAAGAGGATAATCTCCTTTAGAAACTTTCCAAGCGGAAACAGGCATAACCAGAGATTTAGTCACTTTGGCTCATTTTCTCAAAATAATTCCTTTAAAATAATAAAACAGGAAACAACACCTGTGGCCTCTCCGCCATGTTTGGATGGTTGTGCGAATATTTTTTTATTAACCAAAACTTTTTAGGTAGAACTATCAAAATAAGTTATGGTAGTTATAGAAAAAGTTTATTAATATTATGCATAGCTAGCCATTAAACACTAACAATTTTACTAAGACATATACCTGCTATGTTTTTAAATATTTTTGCAATAAAAATGTAAGGGGTGCAATTGTTGAAAACCACAATTCATTTTTCAAAACAAAGACTACACTATCAAAGCGTTTATAAAAAATGTCTGTTAGCACTGCTAAAATTGACATGCTTTTTCAATGTAAGTATGATATTTAAACAAAAATTCGAATTAATCGAAATTTTTGTTTTTAAAAATCGATGCAATGCATAAATTAACAGCTGTCAAACGAAAAACTGCTACTGGTATAAAGTATAATCTTCACTGTCACTTCTGACAGTTCTGGTTAGTTTGCTAACAGTTCCCGTGACACGCTCATCCATTTCCGCCATTTGAGAAACACCTCGTGTTCACTCCCAAAGAGGATACCATCAGCTTATTGGAACCTTCGCTCAGAGCGCTTAGCTCCAGAAGAAACATGCTGTCAATTTAGCATGAATCTTTACTCAATCCCCGAAGGTAAAAGCGCCCATACGGCACCTCTAACCGCCACCCCGGGAAAAATTCTGTAATTTTCTACTCGACGTCCGCACTTTTCGGAGGTAAAACAAAAAGCTATCACTATCACTGTCTAAACTATTGCCTTGTACATCAAGATGGCACTTTTTAAACCTATCAGTACTGTGGCTAGTTTTTTGAAGTTGCTTGGAAAGACGGCGGAGGCGCTGGCATCTGTAAATATCAGCCTTGTTCGACAAGGGTTATATTTCGGGGGATCAGAGCATCGTCAAAGTGTCAACGACTTGTAGTGAATGTGAGCATTTATTTCTACCGCAAATAAAAGACGTGTTGCCGTCTTAATCGTAACCCAGTTTAATCCAATTATTTAAAGACTTTGTAATAGTGTAACACTCTAAATTTTCGGATGTTGAGACAATAACACTAATCTTGGTTCCTGTATCAATATAGTGTTTCATCACAAAGGTGTCATGATACAGTTATTTTTTTACAAATTGGCATAGTGCGTTGTGTCCCGCATATAAAGAACGCGTTGTGAGTTTCAGCCACGGTGCACAAAGGTGTGTTTCAATGGTCAGGTGTCGGTGTTATCCGCGGTGTCATTGCATTATGGCAAAATTTTAAACGGGAACGTCAATGTCGCCATCCCTTAATTAAAGAGTTGCTATGCTGTGTCGGTTTCATCTGAGCTGTCACTACATTCACGGACGCTGTTTCACCTTCCATGACACACTGAAAGGTTTCAATACAAAAGTGTTATTCAACACAGTTTTACACATGACTACTCTGTAATTTTAAAGTAAGAAGAAAAAGTGGTCGTATCTACCAGGTAACTACCTTGTTTTTTTTTGTCATTAAGGACCCTATACGCCCAAAAATTCAAAATTTTTAATTAAGAATAGAAACTTACAAGACGTTTTTTTTTAAACTTTGGGAGCTATTTCGAAAGGTTTAAAGAATCAAAATATTTTTCTTGTACGAATATAATTAATACGAGAAGGCGGCGATGAAAGAAATAAGAAATTTGGTGTCTTTACATCGTCTCTTTTCCACGCGGTTACAAAAATTGCCCAATGCAAATTCGAACTGACATGACGTGAAGTAATATTCAAAATGTGTTAGTGTTAATTAAATTTAAAATAAAGTTCATTTAATACGTATTTATTTGTTTTATTTCAACGCGTCAATAAATTTCCATCCCTGATGACCTGTTTATAATTTCGACGATGTCAGCGACCGATGCGACGCGTCGCGTCTACGGGCCTGATGCAGATGTGCCACTAATATACGATCCGGTTCTAATTCATTATTATTGACGAGGTTGTCAATTATCGATGTTACCTTTAACCGTGTTATACGATATGCATTACGTAATCACGGTTATTTTTGTGCACGTATAATGGCCCTACGTTTATTTCAGATTCGCACACATTTAATTTGAAAATTACTGGTAACAACACATTGTTTATTATGATTAAAATGATAATGTCATTTATAACGATTACTTTGGTGCAACAGTTGGTTTAATTGTAAATAAAATTAAATAAATAAAAACAAAATTGTTGAAATAAAAGAATTTGGTTTTTTTTATAAAAAAATATATATATTAAAAACTTGGTCTTTCTCCTAAGATTTTATAACGTCTGCGTATGTTTTTACTTAGTTTTAAAGTTTAAGGTAAGTTCTAAAATTATTTTATTTTTACATAATTAAATAAACTATGAACCTCATAAGTTCTTAAGTTATCTACTTTTTCACAATTTAGTAAACTACGAAACTTGCATGCTTATGAATATTACCAATTGGTTAAAACTTTTTAAAGTATTACTAAATCTAAAATACATTTTTGATCAGATAAAAGGATAAAATTTATTACTTTTCTACTATACCTATTATAAACTAGGATCTGAGAATATTAAATGATTATAATCACCTTACAAACAACTACAGGGTGAGTCAGAAGTCTGACAAAGCTCATTTGCTCGTTACCCATAAAACGTTTGTGTTTTTTGTAGGTATATAGCCATGACTAAACTTCACATTTTAAAAATATTTTGATATATACAGGGTTGCTCACAAAAGCGTGCCGATATAAAGTAATTTTTTTTTTTAAATGGATAACCCTGTATTATATAATTTTTTAGATTCCTCTTCAAATTTAGGAAATATCGAAGTTTTTTTTGTTTATCTTGGGTTTTAATGAATAATCAACATTACCTGTAGATTCAAATCGCTCTTTCAGTTTTTCCAAAGATCTTTTGCTGGGTTGACTTCGATTGGGATATCGCATGTTATATAATCGGCATGCTAATAAACAATTTTTTCGGCTTCACCAATAATTTAAATCATATCAATTAATTCTTGTCTTAAAAAATTCATTTTAAAAACTCTACACCTTACGTTAAAACTTGGACATTAATATCATGACATAATTTATTATATTGTTTTCTTTGTTAATTTTTCGGCCAACTACATTTTTAGATAAAAATTAATATTTTCATGTAAAAAAAAATTAAAAATTAAAAACTAACTTGACTTAGGTATAGGGAAACATTAAGGAGATTTGTAGATATTAAAAAGTCTGAAGCAATGGTCGAATGGTGTTCCATTTTAAATAAGAAAGTTTTAGAGATTTTAAAGCTCTAAAATTTACCCCTATTTGCTGGCCAAAACCTATTTTATAAATGGGGTGTACAAATATGAGGTATTAGCTAATTGCTTGCACAAGCAACTTTAATAATATTCGAAAATAGAAAAATGGTAGCCTTATAAACAGTGTCCTGAATTTGCTATTTTTCCAATAGAAACTTCGATATACAGGGTGATCCATTTAAAAAACATAACTTTATATCGGCACGCTTTTGTGAGCAACCCTGTATACATCAAAATATTTTTAAAATGTAAAGTTTAGGCCTGGCTATATCCCTACGAAAAAAAATTACAAATGTTTTATGGATAACGAGTAAATGAGCTTTGTTAGACTTCTGACTCACACTGTATAGTACAGTCTCTTTGCTATCAGCGCGAAAATGTCCGAGGATATGCGACAACGGATCTTCCTTGCATCTTGTTTCCACTAAAACCGCTGAAAAGACTAAATAGATTTTGTTTATTTTTTTTTAATGCGTGTGTTTAAGCAAGTCGATCAATTAAACAAACGGTGAAAGCAAGACACCCGAAGGCGATATATCGGCAGGGCCGTGATATAAACAATGGCATTGTGTTGCGGACTGTAAGCTACTATAGTTATTTAAACGTTGATTTTCATGACCATTTTCCAAATCTTGATTATTTAAAATAGTTATTCGTATTACTTTACATGCTTTCTTCTCTACCGTTGTCTAAGTGAACCACTTTATATTAATTTATTCGAATACCTGAGCAAGAGAATTATACTAGAAAGATTCGATTAATCTAGAATATTTCAAAGTTACCAGACAGTAGTTCTAGGGCGCATTTTAAACTCAAAATTAAAAAAAAAAAACAGTAAACAAGAGATTAAAATGTTTATTGGGGTGCTAAAGCTCCTTTAAATGCAAAACCTAATGATGATTTTTGCCATACAAATCATAGCTTTATAAAAAAAATTATAATACACCCTGTATCCATCCATGTTTATATTTTGACTAATTTTAGCCGCAAAGGTATAAAGATGTTTTTGTCGTACAAAAACAAATAAAACGGCAACTAAGCAAAGGTTATTTACAATATTTACAAAAGTTTTTAAAAGAGTTATCTATACCTATAGCCCAGGGTAAATAATTTTGGAAACGAAAACAATTATAATAATATGAAAATCATTGTAAAAGGCAAAAAATATAACATAAAGAAAATAAAAAATAAATTTCAGGCGATCTGAGGTCGGGACGGGGAGAGGCTGGGAAAGTTTAAGAGAAAATATTGTTTTCATCAATTTCCGGCAAAACTACAAGTCCTACGGAAGAAAGTAAAATAGCAATATTGTAGGTAGTTAAAAGATCTACAACTTTTGTATTTATACTTTTTTACATAACCTTAAAATTTATGTGAAAATTTTAAATAACCAAATGTTTGGTTTTTATTTCTATCTTTTATATAAAAAAAATACAAAATTTAGTAAGAACTTACTGTGGTATGTCCCAAACACACTGTATTTTTTAAATTAAATTATTTATTTTCCCAACTTATTTTGACTTAACATCCAAGGAGCCCCTTATTTTCAATCGAAAATTCACGTGTCAAAATATCGGCTTTTTCAAAAAGTCGGTAAGCCTTTGTTCGTTAAAATCTCCACTTTTCAATGGTGCAAAAAAAAATACATTACCACGGTGCCTTTTCTCAGAAAATGAATTTCCATAGAACTAGTAATTTTGCCGAAAATCGACAAAAACCGTTTTTACCCTTTAAAACTCACCCTCTTCCATTTCCTGACCTCAGATCGCCTGTAATTTATTTATTCTTTTATTTTTCAATGAGATCCATTCGTCTATAATTTATTTTTATTTCAAAATTATCGACCCTGGTCTAATAATAATTTTAAAAAAATCGTATCCGAGATTTTTGCATTTTCTGATAACATTTACCATTGTAATGTATAGTCTTTTTACATCATTAGAAAAATAAAATAACGACCTACTTTTTGGAAAATGCTGATATTTTGACACGTGAATTTTGGATTGAAAATAGGGGTACTTATTCGATATTTAGTCAAAATATTGTGAAAAAAATAATATTTTAAACGAAAAAAATTACAGTATATTTGGGACATGCAAGGGTACGTTTTCACCAAATTTTATAAAAATAATTTATTTTTTGTAAAAGATAAAAATAAAAAACCAAAAACTTGGATATTTGAATTTTTACATAAATTTTAGGGTTATGTAAAAAGAGCGTAAATACAAAAGTTGTAGATCTTTTTATTGCCTACAACTTAGCCAATTAACTTTTTTCATGGGACTAGTAGTATTGTCGAAAATCGGAAAAACCGTATTTTTCACTTAATTTATTTTTCCTTTAATTTTTATTATTTTCTCTACCTTTTTTATTGGGTTTGATTCTATTATGTTTTTTTACTTTTTACGTTTTTTAAAGGGTTTGGCACTAATCTATAACTGCAACTGTTACTTTGTAAATAACGTGTATGAAGCTATTTTTATTGTCAGATAAAATTCTCTTAATTGTTTTGCAGTTATATTTTTGGGGGTAATTAAATCCGTTACTTTATTAAATAATAATAGCTTGTGCATTGGCGTGCAATGCAATTTACAGTGGGGTAGGAAAAATTCTAAATATTCCAAAATATTGTTTTGTTCGAAAAATAAATACAATGTCGTTTATGTGTAATTTGTCACAAAAATTGTTTTTTTATAAAAAGGTTTTTGCATGTTTCCAAATTATATCAGAAATTGTCAGTTTTATAAAAAAATCAGGGATATTTAACAAGATCCTAGAATTCAAATTAATTAATTAAATAAAAATGTTCATAGAAAACATCCCCCTTTATAGTGTTTTGAATCCTTAAAAATTTTCTAAAAAAATCTTAATTGAAGGCCATTACTTAGTGTTTAGGCGTAACGTAACGTAATTCTTATTAACTTTTGTATTTAACATTTTGTTATATATTTTTAAAATAAAGGTTATTTACTCAGAAGCAGTCTTCATATTTTCTCGCTTAAAATATGCACCACCACTCTTTATGTTATATGATATATGCCTAAAAATCAAGTTAAGGAATTTATCAATAAAAATAACGGTATTATGTTGCAATCTATTATATCTAAAATAAAGTCCAAAGTTATTAGACAATAAAATAGAAAGAAAAAGGGTGTATCAAATAATTTACAATTTGTTTTCTAAAACAAGCGCATCATAAAAATATCAGAGAAAGGGAACAGGGCGTCCCACAAATTTCGATCCCAGGTGCACCGAAATACGGTCTAATTACAAAACTAATTACAACCGCTACTTAAAAGCGGGTTTATATATTAATAATATTATTTATTTGGCGGTGTTGCAATGAACCAACGCTGAATTTCTGCTATTTATCATTTTAAAAGTGTTATCTGGGAGGCTGCGAGCACTACTAGAGATTTAAGAGCACTTGTTTAAAATTGCCCCAAAATACATGGGCTTTTATTGTTTATGTTCAATGTTGAAACATGCTCGCAAATAAAAATCCTACTGAGAAAAATGCAACTGCAGCAGTATAATTTTCTAAAAAAGCAAGAGATGTATAATAAAGGGTGTTTTTAACGATGATATAACTTTAATCTATAAAAAATATGAAAGTAAATATATTGTGATCGAAAACATAATGCTATGTAAAAGAACAACTTATTACATTAACGTTTAAAAATTATTTGCGGCATGTGGCCACCGCAGCAGTCTACCAGATAGGCTATTCTTTTAGTCCAATTTTGAGTGACTTTTTCGAGTACTTCCGGGTCCAAAACTAATAAAAACAAAATTATATTTCAATTGCTATTATGCAGGGCAGTTATAACTAAAAATATGAAACATAACTTAGAGTAAGTACCTTTATTTTTTAAAATAGGACAAAATTGTATAAGAAAATGTTGTAGAGAACTAAATTTGTTGTCAAAATTTGAAGTTAAAGCATTAGGGTTAAAAAAAAATGTAATTGTAAATTTTTACATTGCGGGTTACAACGTAAATAATGGGCAACAAAAAGCAAAATTCAAAAATTTTTATATATAAATTTTAAATATTTTTTAAAAATTCGCTTAAGCCAAGTATTAAAAATACTGGTAATGCATAATGTAAAAAAATTAAAAAATATTTTTTTGACTTTAATTGTTTAACTTTAAATTTTGACATAAAATTTAATTCTTTACAGCATTTACTTATACAATTTTGTCCTATTTTTAAAAAATAAAAGTACTTTACTCCTGATCATTTTTCATATTTTTAGTTATAACTCGTCCTGTATATTATCAATCGAAGTAAAATTTTGTATTAATTAGTTTTGGATCATGAGACCAGTTTTCCCAAAAGGACGTTTAAAAATTCCAAAACCTTTGGTCCATTTGTCCTCTTGTAACACCTATCCTGGGACACACTGTATATAATAGTCTCTGGGCCAGTAATGAAATTCACTTCGTGAGATTAACACTTTTAAAACCTTTTTAGAGGGGGTCCTTTTGACGAGTCTACCACAAATATGGATACCGCCATATATGGAAGCAGCCTATCAATGTCAAATGTTTCAGGTGTCGGACTGGACAAAGGCGTCACTTTTTTGTCGGACAAGTTTACCACAATGTTTTACATGCAATTTTTAAACATTGGGCCCAAAAATCGTCCGTTCCGTAAAATGAGGTCTGTGCACCCCCTTTGACTGGTTGGTTTGCGATTTCATTGCCTTCCACTTCTTTAAGTCCTGGCACCCACAACTGCTGTTTGTGGCCAGTTGATTAAGTAATTGTCGGCATTCCCAGGCAAGCTTTGAGTCAAAACAGCATGAAGCTAATAGTTCAGTTCGTTATTTTGTGAAAGCTGAAAGTTTAGCAGTGCCTCCAACATAGGTAGTAGCGATGGGAGACTATGAAGTTTGGCTCATAGTGGCTTTGGCAGGTACCATGTACCAAAGTTTAATTAATTGGAACGTCATTTGGGAAAAACTGAAATTTATATATGTTAGTTGGGTACCTTTTAGAAGATATTTCCTCAGTCACCAGACAATTTGACAGTTCCAACCCCTTGACAGACAAACATATTAGGATGGCCCAATTGTCCGAGAAAGTTCAATATTTATGTTATTTCAATAGATATGATAAAAAATCCTAAATTTAAAAGTTTAAGGGTTTCCAAATGGGCATGTCCTAAAAATATTTGGATGTGTACAGAGTGTACCAATAAAAAAGTTGTTGCTTTAAGGTTACTTTTTTCTTAAAATTGTTATTTGGGACACATTGCATACATCAAAATATTTTTGGGTATGCCTATTTGGAAACCCTACAACTTTAATACATATAGGACTTTGTGTCATATTGTTAAATAACAGAAATATTGGACTTCCTTAAACCAGTAGGCCCCAAAATGTTTGCCTGCCAAGGAGTTGGAACTGTCAAAACTGCCTAGCAACTGAGAAATATCTTTTAATAGGTAATCAAGTAGCATATATAAAATTAAGCTTTTACAAAATGATGAAAGTTAACTCAATTCATTAACCTTTGGTACCTGGTACCTGCTAAAGCCACTATGAGTCAAACTTCATAGTTTCATCCAAATGGGGAGCATGCACTGACAAACTTTTAGCTTTTACAAAATAACGAAGGTCTGCTGCTTACGGGTTCTTACTCTATAATGCTTTTAAGGCTGCCTGACGTCTAATGGGATGATGGAAAAAGAAACATATAGAATAATTATTTTGCCTTTTTTTTGTCACGTATATTCGATTTTTAACATGTCTTATTTAAAAGTACATACAAACAAGCTTTATAAATATACAGACTGAACAATGTTTATGTTTTTTAATGAAGAATTACTTCCTAAACTTTGTCCGTAAAGATTTTGGACACCCTTTATAGATTGCCTCAGATGTACAAATATACATAATACTCCTATTTAATACAAAATAACTTTACCATTCAAATCACAATGAATAATTTTCCTCTTGATTTTCGAATTAAATTTGACACAAGCCGATACTGCGTAATGAGATCACCTGTCCTCAAAAATCACGGTAATTAGATTCTGTATCGTATAACACATTCAAAGGTAACAGCGATAATTGACATCGTCATCAATAATAATAAATTACAACCGAATCGTTCATTAGCATTTTGGGAACATCTGCATCAGGCGGTCGACAATCGCTAAAATCAGCAAAATTATAAGCAAGTCATTAGAACTTGTAAATTACCAAACTGGTAAAAGTATTTTTATTAAATAATTTAATATTTGCACATTATGTATTATACTTATTTTACTATACAGGGTGGTCTCTAAGTAATGGGCCAAAATTCTACTAACAATTGTGACCTTAAAATATTGCAATTTAACTAAACTTACCTTAGTACAAAAGTTGATATTAACTGTGATACATAGTATTAAAGTTCAAAAAATATTTTTAAATTTTTTCTCTAATACTTAATACGTTTTAATTATTAAAGTAAAACTTTGTATCTAACAGTTTGCTGATATGAACTTTTCATATCTAATGTAAATTTTTAGGTGTTAACTAGGTGACGCTACGTAGACTATTTTGAATTTCTCTAAAAAGTCGGCACCTTTTTGTGCTTTCTTGTATGTATTATCCAGGTAAAATATTGTACTCTCCTATGATTTCTACACAAAAAAGGTTTACTTTGTAAGAACCGCTCTGTTCAACTGTTCGAGATATTCGCCATTAATTTATTAAGTGCAACCTAAAAATGCCTTTAAAATTAGCGTATTAAGCCTAGTCTAGACCTACATACATTTGCCCGCAAACATAAAGACAATTGTATAAAAACTGTATGAAAGCTGTTTAAAAACATTTAAACAACGGAATTTCGGCATTTAAACAAACATTTTAAACAGCTTTTATACCAATGTTTTCAATGTTGCGGGCAAATGTATGTAGGTCTGGACTAGGCTTTAGCCATAATTACAACTGCCTTATTATAAACGAATAATTTATTGTATTTTATCATGAACTTTTTGGTTGCACTAAAACTACTTAAATGTAAATACCTTGAAATCGGTGGCTCTGAACCATTCCTACCAAGTACATCTTTTTTGTGTAGAAAGCATAGGAGACTATACTGCTTGACTTAAATGAGACATTTATTAACATCAGATATAAATAGCTTATGTGAGAAAACCCCTAGACACCAAGTTTTATTACAATATTCAAAATGTATTAAAGGTTGTCGAAACAATTAAAAAACTTTTTTTTTAAATTTGACACCCTGTATCTCAGCTAATATCAACTATTGTATTGAGGTAAATTTTAATCGCATTATTTAAACGTCACAATTGTAGAGTTGAATTTTTGGCTCATTACTTAGGGACCACCCTATGTATTAAACATTCAATAAAACAGTATTTATTATTAACTTTATGTCGATATATACAGTGTGTTCCAAATTACAAGGTGACCGTTGAAATTTCAAAGTCAATAAAAAATACAAGATCGTTAAAGTAGGGCAACGTCTATTTAAAGCTTTTCAGTTTAACGTTTGAAATTTAACAAATCCCAAAAACTTTCTGATATATCTGGAACAAATCAAAAATTGGGAATTTGTTTTTTTCTAGTGGTATTTAAAAGGCTATTAAAAACAAAGAGTAGCAACTTCTTTAGTTCTTCGTTTAGTTTTATGTTACAAATTTCAAGATTTCAAAACGTCCAAAAGTCACCACTTGGTTTTAATTTAAACTTTTTTGTTTCTCCATGGTTGCAAAATAATTAGTTAAGATACACCATTAAATTAACCATCGCCTTCTAAACATTAGACTTCTACTGACGGAGTACAATTTTTAACATTTCTTGCTATAAGGAAGTGCTGTTCGTTCTCCGATTAGGCTTTAAATCAAGAAGAAAAAATTAAATTCAAATCACAAAGTTTCGAAGCTTTCAAAATTTTAAAATAATACATTTTAGAAATAATAATAGCCAACTTTTTATCTGTTATGGTTTTTAAAATTAAATAGACATTTTGGAATTGTGTTAATAAAAATTCGCTAAAATATTTATGTACATAACACACAATAATATGATTGTCGTAAAAAGTGTATATCATTACTAAGCATATTTAAAAAAGCTAAATAAAGGAGCACCGTCTATTTTTAAATTACCATTTATATTAAATAATACACCTTTTAATTAAATTAAAATCCAAGGGATTGTTATCATCGCAGCTCTCATCGTCATCCGTAAAAGCGCCTAACGTAAGACAAAAGTAGGGAAATGAATGTGGCCTATCAGACAGGAAACAAACTCGAGAGAAAGAGAGAGAGTGCCATCTTAACACTGTTAAAAAACTTTGACATTGTATTTTGTCTGCTTATAAAATTTTAGTTTTATGGAAAGCTTACGATCATTTTAAACTCTAGCACATGAATTATGATCATTAACCTACAAAAGTGAAAACCGAAAATACATTTATATACTTTAAGTTGCAAAATATATTTAAAACGATATTTTACAAAGATGAGGGACAATGCTTTTTAAAAAATGATTGGTTTTTGTTTCTTTTTTTTCTTAAATTATACATTTTTTATCTTTATGACATCCTATTAAGTCTTGTATAAAGCCTAAATACTAGATACTGTGGGTGGCAAAGTTTAAAATGTTTAACCTACTTTATTATTTTTTTTTCAAAAAAAAACATTTAACAAATGCGTTTTGGATGTTGTAACATATGCCGCAGAGGCACTTTCTTAATCCAGGAAGGTATCAGTGGTTGTACCACTCAAGTAGATTCGACCGTGTAGTACAACGAAAATAAAAAAGATAAAAATTTCTTGTATAAAAGTTACATAGTTTTTATTTATTATCTTTTAAGCATTACAAAACAAACAAATAAACAACAAACATTTTAGGAAAATGAAGAGATTAACTTTTTTTAATTGCTGTATATTTTGTCACCATTTAAAAGGTCTTTAAAAAATTACCACATTACCTTCAATAGTCTAAGCAGACATATTCAATGAGGTTTTTTTGTGTGTTATAAAAAGAAAAGTGTTCGTCTTTATTTTTCTAAATTTTTTAATATTTATTTGTTTTTTTTTGTTTATGCTGAAAAATAATAAATTTAAAAAAAACTATAAAACTTACAAGAATTTTTATTTCAATTTTTTTTAAGATGTCATTGTAAATAGGCGGCAAAATATAAATAAAAACACTGTATAACACCCTATTTTATTATAAAACTTCTCATTATATCTAAACCTTCCAAAACGTATAAACCAAAACACAATGAAAACTAAAACAGATAGTCATCACCGTAGCTTCACAAACACGCTTCGCGGAGGCGTAAGACAAAAGTGGGGAAATAAACGCGGTCTATCGCACAGGAAACACATTGTATAGTACAAACAAAGCTCTCGCGTCAACGCCATCTATATTCAGTTAAAAAACTTTTAGAATACATTTTGTTTGCTCATAAAAATCTATTTTTATGGAATGCTTTCGGTATTCTCAATGGGTAACTCAAAGGAAGAGATAGCACGACCTCTCATTACTTAACCATAAATATTTCGTTTCGTTCTAGATAAAATTGTGGAAAATGCATCCAACTAATGAAAATTCTGTAAAATGTATGTTTTTTTAAATTCTAAAGCAAAAATATATGAAATTTATTTTACAGGATGCTTAAAAATCTTTAATAAAAAGTACAAATATGTGATTTGTATAAAAGTAGAATAAAACTGTTTCTTAAGGCAGCCTAGCGTTTTGCCTTTAGTATTTTAAAAACTATTTAGTTTAGTAATAGGATATATTTAAAAAAATGGTTAAAAAATAAGTGCTAGATAAGGGTGTATGACTTAAGATAGAGCGTTCCATTTAATTATTAAAATTTTTCAAAATCAATTTTTGTGGCGTATTTTCGGTACACTGGAAATAGTATTTTTGGGGCATTAAAATAGTAATCGCGTGTAGCAAATGTACTACCACAAAATTTTCTAAAGAATCCAATTTTTTAAATAAGAGAGTTTTCTGTTTAAA